>MXAW01000029.1:0-21074 GCA_002554605.1 Helotiales sp. F229 | reverse complement strand
GACCAAAATAGTACCCACAGTCCAACGTGAGGAAAGGTGGGCGTTTCGAAGCATGCTCTGGATTCGGAAGGACATCGAAGCAGAAACAGGTACCAATGCAATCATCGGACCTCACGCAGCGGGTGTTGCGACTCCCAGACCGGTCGATACTGGTAGTGTCAGTCTACGTTGAACGCAGGATGCAGAGGCATTGAGGGTTGCGATCTGCGAACTACACCAAGCAATAAGGGAAACACGCAGGAGGATCGGCACCCGAGTGGATGTAGTAATTGCCGGGGATTTCAACCGGCATGATCAATTATGGGGAGGAGAGGACATCTCACGGGAAAAGGCAAGGAGAGGCCGATCCGATCATCGACCTCATGAGTGAACACGCTCTTTCGTAGCTTGCTCCCGAGGGGTACGAAGACGTGGCAACGGGGGAATCACGAGTCAACAATTGATCTAGTACTAGCTTCGAGGAATTTGGCAACGTCAGTGGTGAAGTGTACAGTCCACACGACCGAGCATGGATCCGATCACAGAGCAATTCAGACGACTTTCGACGTCGCGACTCCGGAACGAGTTGTTGAAGCAAGGCTGCTTTTCAAGAATGCTCCGTGGACCGACATAAAGGCCAGGATTACCACCACTCTTCGCTTCGTTCCATTTGGTGGCAGTGTACAGCAACAGGCTGATGAGTTGATGGCAGCGGTGCTGGAGGCAGTCCATGCACTTACCCCAAAGGCCAAGCCTTCACCATATGCAAAGAGATGGTGGACCACGGACCTCACCCAGCTTCGGCGAGTCTACCACATACTGGAGGAACCAAGCCAAGAACTCAACGGCGAATGGGTCACATGGTTCCAAACTTAGAACAGCAAGCAAATGACGCTGCTAAGGAATACCATGATGCCGTCAGGAGGCAGAAAAAGGCTCACTGGGATGATTTCCTCGCAGATGACACAAACATCTGGCAAGCGGCCAAATACTTGGATCCAGTGGCAGCTCAGCATTTGACAAGATACCGCCGCTGACGAAAGAGACGGATCCACCACGAAAGACAAATTGAACAAGCGGAAGAACTGTTGTCGGTGTTCTTTCCCCCCTACCAGTGAGGATAGAAGATGAAGGACCACGCCCACAGCGAGCTGCAGTGGTCATGCCTCCCCTAACGATGGAAGAGGTAGAACGGAGAATTTTTTGCGGCGAAGTCATGGAAGGCGCCAGGAGATGATGGGTTACCAGCCATGGTATGGAAGCAGGTATGGCCGGTGGTGAAAGACAGAGTGTTGCTCCTCTTCCAGACATCGTTGGATGAAGGGGAGCTCCCTACGCAATGGAGAAATGCCAAGATCATACCACTGAAGAAGCCGAACAAGGGAGACTACACGGTCGCAAAGGCGTGGAGGCCGATCTCGCTGCTCTCCACACTTGGAAAGACACTGGAGTCTGTGGTTGCTGAAAGAGTATCGCACGCAGTGGAGACTTTTGGTCTGCTCCCACGAACCACTTCGGGGCCAGAAAGAAGCGTTCTGCTGAACAGGCACTCCTGCTGCTGCAAGAACACATCTATAATACATGGAGATCAAAGAAGGTCCTCAGCTTGGTTAGCTTCGACGTGAAGGGCGCATACAATGGGGTGTACAAGGACAGACTGTTGCAGAGACTCGCAGCGAGAGGCATCCCGCGGCTCTGGTGCGGTGGATTGATGCTTCTGCTCAGAACGCACGGCAACCATCCTAGTAAATGGCCACACCTCTCAACAACAGTCACTGCCACAAGCAGGCCTACCGCAAGGGTCACCACTTTCGCCAATATTGTTCCTCTTTTTTAACGCCGACTTGGTTCAACACAAAGTGAATGCAAATGGGGGAGCAATGGCATTTGTGGATGATTATAACGCGTGGGTTACAGGGCCATCAGCAGAAGCGAACAGAGAGGGGATTCAAGCCATCATCGACAGAGCAATGGAATGGGAGAGGCGGAGCGGAGCCACGTTCGAAGGGGACAAGACAGTAATAATTCATTTCACCAGGCGGCCGGACCGAACTAGCACCAGACCGTTCACTATCAAAGGGGAAGCAATTGCACCAAAGGAAACGGCCAAGATCTTGGGAGTGATTATGGACTCGGGACTCCGGTATGTGCAGCACATCGGAAAAGCAACGACCAAGGGCCTTTTGGCCGCCATGGCACTGAAACGACTGCGGCTAGTTTCCCCCTCAACTGCAAGGCAGTTGTTTGGAGCGACGGTAGCGCCAGTCGTGGATTATGCCTCGAACGTTTGGATGCATGCTTGCGGATACAAAGGCGTGGCCTTAATGAACAGAATTCAAAGAGTCGGAGCACAGGCCATTACAGGAGTCTTTCGAACAGTGGCAACTGCAGTTGCAGAAGCCGAGGCTAGCATACGCACAGTAGCTGAGCGGCATGTAGAGAGAACCACGAAGCTATGGGTCAACTTCCACACGCTACCTAAGACGAACCCGCTCTCGAAACTGAACACCAGAGAACTCCGAAGATTCACCTCACCATTGCAAAGGATAGCTCGCGCGCACCAAAACACACCAACAGACAAGATGGAAGTCATTCAGCCGTATGTGATAGCTCCGTGGGAGGAACGACTCCCGTCTACAATTAACCCTGGAACGGAGGAGGCCATAGACGCTGCGAATTCCATTTGCGGTATACGGATTGCGACAAGCTCGTCCGCGAGGAAAGGAGAGTTGGGATGGGAGGAGCCATCCACGACACCCTCGGCATTATAACGGGTAGAGAGCCGATCACATACTCAGCTACCTTAGGAGCAAGAACGGAACATAACCCATATACAGCAGAACTCGCCGCAATTGCTATGGCAATGGAACAGCTCCCACTACATCTGGTGGGAAGACAGATCACTATTGTCACTAGTAACCAAGGGGCCCTCCTAGCAACAAGTCAACCAAAACATCAATCAGGGCAAGCTAGCATTGAAAAGATCTACGAGTCAATTGGCAGACTCAGAAAAGGGGGCAATTCTGTCTCTATGATGTGGATTCCATCTCAGGGGAGCTTCGAACTAGGCGACAGAGCAAAGGAAGCAGCGCGAAAAGCCACCGAGCGAGGTCAAACACCACAAAGACAATATCCACAAGCCAAGTCCACCATCATAAACAACGCCATAGCGAAAGAGGAAACAAGGACCCTGCCAGACGGAGTAGGAAAGTACTCGAAAGAAATGGACACAGCACTGCCAGGCAAGCACACTCGTATCCTTTACGACAATCTCAAGCGGAAAGAAGCAAGCGTATTAGCACAACTCCGAACGGGAATGGCACGACTCAATGAATACCTCCATCGGATTGGAGCAGCGGAATCAAACCAATGCCAATGCGGCCAAGCGAGGGAAACGATTAAGCACTTTCTCTTCCGATGCACGAGATGGGATGCATACCGAACGCAAATGCTAGCACAGACAGACACAAGAAGAGGTAATCTCTCCTTCTACCTGGGGGGGAAATCCCCATCTGACCCAGAGACATGGACACCAAATATGGAAGCAGTACGAGCAACGATCAAGTTTGCCATTGCCACAGGACGACTGGACATGGAGGTAGAACAGGCAGCCAACACTCCACAACCGTAAATCCTATCTCATTCTCTCACCCCGACTAACCCCCAACACCCCTCGTATCCCCAGCAGGTCTCGCTTCAGTCGCCGACGATAGGACATTGAACACTTGGAGGAATGATCTTCAAGCTCACTTGCTACTAACCACACACGAGACCTCGTTTGATCAAGGCAATTACCGAAAGTAGAAGATACTAGAAGAGGCATTTCTGTACGGGCTTCAGGAGGTCATGGAAACACTGAAAGAAGTGGATTATGTAATATAGACTAGGGCCCTTTAGGTTTAGAACCGGGCGAATAAACTTCATCATCATCATATCATATTAGCCTCATATGATATGACCAAGGTTGAGGCCATATCATATATATATATGATATGGCCTCCGAAAATTTGACCATATATGGTAATATCACACTATCTAATACACTGTTTGAAGCACGCTATTCGGCGACTGTACTT
Source organism: Helotiales sp. F229 (assembly GCA_002554605.1). Classification (NCBI taxonomy): domain Eukaryota; kingdom Fungi; phylum Ascomycota; class Leotiomycetes; order Helotiales; species Helotiales sp. F229. Next base: position 17,019 of record MXAW01000029.1, on the reverse strand, counting down.
GGCCCTATCCATAATTCCTATCCATAATTCCTAAATGGACTTAGGGTCAAGTCCGTTTATTTCCCCATACAACCCATTAGCGTGGATTTGCCGAGAGGGTCAAGTCCATTTACCCAAGTCCGTTTATTAGGGTTACGCCCAAACGAGGTCGGATGCGGCTCAAACTCGAGTATGTGTTGGCCCCAGCATATGCGACATCAGCCCCGTTGAGATTTCCACCAGAACCCCATTAGAAGGCCAGTTTTACAAAGAGATAGTCGTCGTCGTTCATTTTTGATGGGGGAAGCAGGTGCACAGGCCAAGTCAGCCCAAACGTCGATCGCAAGCATAAAGTAGGTATAAACGTACAAATGCATAAAATGGGAAATTGCGCCAGCCATCACGCGTACAGGGGCAGAGCGTGGATTTACAACGCGGCAAGGAAAGCGACGTGTAGAGTAGTTTGAACAACGTGAGAAATAGAAGATTTCCAACCGAACGAATCAAGTTAATTTGATACGCATTCATAAGATGGATCCATTTATCCATTTCCCAGCGCAGGGAGTTGTTGTGTGTTCCGAATGCCAGTATGCCGTGTTACCCAGTCATATCGATGCCCATTTGAAGGATGAAGGGAAGCATAAGGCCGTGAAAGCCGATCGAGAATATATCGTGCGGGCAATCCAAGGCATTCCGGGTTTGAAGACCAAGAGTATGGAGTTGAATCATTTGGTATTTCCACCAGCGAGTAACCCCCCCATTCCCACATTACAACAGCCCAGGAAAGACGGATTAAAATGCCAATTGCAAGACACGAACGGTAATCAATGCCAATACATTGCATGCCAAGTACGGAAGATCCAAGAGCATTGCCGTCAAGTACATCATTGGGAGAATCCGCAAAAGAAAGGCCGGCCAGAGACAGGGAGGGAGGTGCAAATGCCGTGGAGAACCGGTGTCCATTGCCAGCATTTTTTCGTCCGGGGACCGGGGGCACAGTTTTTTGAGGTTCAAGCAGCAGGATCCAGTCCAGCAATGCCGTCCGGAGACGTCGATTTGGAGGCCATTAAGAAACGGTTAAACCAGGAGATGCAAGAAGCCGACGAGGAGCAGCGTCGTCAGATCACCGAGCCCGAGGAATCCAGAGAACCAAATCCGTGGTTATGCCGCATGGGTTGGGTTGAGCATTCAAAAGGGTTTGATCGGGAGGAATTGCGAGCATTAGTTGCACCCGTAAAGGACAACGAGCTAGAGTTGGAAGTGTTATGCAGAGCATTTAATTGGTTGATTCAAGATGCACAATATCATTGTGTTCGGAAGGTAGTAGGGCTCGAGGCGTTATTTGAAGCGAATAGAAAGGAGGTGGACAAAGAGGTCCAGATGCCGTTTGACAGCTGGATGGACATTACCACCGTGATGCGGTATACGGAGGTATGCCGGCAGTTGATGTGTTACATATTCCGCTCGAGAGACATTGAGCCCGAGAAGCGGCCGGCGTACGAGTTGACGGAGAGGCAGCAGATGGCCATTGACGACGTGTGGACGAACGTTGAGGAGTTTGTGTGGTGGAAGGAGGAGCAGGAGGGGGATTTGGGAAGAGGGGAAGAGGAGGAATCGGACGAGGAGATTGAGTGGATGGGCCGGATCCAGCGGCAGATTTTACGGTTGTGGATTGCGTTGTTGAACCAGCCATTGCAAGACGACGAGTACAAGAGTGTGTTGATTAGTGGGTTGGCCATTTTGGGAATGCGGGAAGACGATGGGTGGTTGGATGCCGAGGATTACACACCCAAATATTCGGCCGTGATCAAGTTGGCCCGGTTGATGGTGGTTCAAGAGGCGTACGAGCGGCGACGGGAAGCCATTGCACAATACGAGGAGCGTGGTTTAAGTCCAGCGAAAGCCAAGGAGAGAGCATCAAGCCATTATGTTTTGACCCGGGGTTTAGTTCGTTCGTTCATGACCATGGCCCACGATGGCAAAGATCCCAAGCCAATGCAGTGGTTATACCGTAGTCGGTCGTACGGTTTCAAGATTCGGTACACCACCACCGCCGAAGGGAAGATCCAGTGGATTGGGGATGATATTTTATATATCAAGGTCCGGTTTAGCATGAGCCAATTCCGGGGTATGATTCATGGGTTGGTTGGGGAGGCAAGAGAGGAGTTGTTTGAGAAGTTGATGGTGGTACGGGTGAGTGGAGACCGAGAAGTGGATGTGAAGCAGGTGCCACCGATCCATTGGGACAGAATGGTAGACCAGCCGTCCGAGACCCGGGTGGGGTGGTCGTTTTTAGACGACGAGCGGAATCAGTTCGCAGCATGCAAGCAGTGGTGGTTGTACGAGAGGATGTATAAGGAGGAGCAGTTGAGAGGGCAGTTCATCGACAGTGCGGGGAGGTTGAAGAGGGAAGCCGTAGTCGCGTATCAGCGTCACGTGGAGCAGTTCCAGGAGTTATTGTGGGTTTTGATGCATTTATGCGGTGGTCAGCCAGCCAGAGCACCGGAGTTGTTGGGAATGCGGTGGAAAAACACGGCGTACGGTGGAGTACGGAACATTTTCATTGAGGAGGGTTTGGTTGCGTTCGTGGCCACGTACCATAAGGGGTATCGGAGTAGTGGAAATATCAAGATCGTGCACCGGTATTTACCCCGAGAGGTTGGGGAGTTGTTGGTATATTATTTGTGGTTAGTGTTGCCGTTTTGGGAGAAGTTGCAGTTCCAGGCGACGGGGAAACCGAGCAGCAGTCCATTTTTGTGGGGAGATAGCCAGAAGAAGGAGCACCGGCAGTGGACAGGCCCAAAGCGGAAGCGGCAGGATTCCAAGGAGAGAGATGATCAAGGAGACGAGGGCGAGGGCGAGGGCGAGGACCAGATGGGTCAGAAGAGGTTGTTAGCCCAACGGCAGTCCCATTCGTGGACGTCGGAACGAGCCCGGAAGATTTTGAAGGAAGCAGGGTTAAGATTCATGGGTGTGGATGGGTTTGGTATTGCAAGTTACCGCCAGATTGCCATTGCCATGTCACGCCGGTATTGTCGCGAAGACCGATTTGAGGACGAGAAGACCAAGTTGGAAGAGGGTGATGGATGGGATGAAGACAATGCGGATGGGGACGATCCATGGGATTTGCAAGCCGGTCACGGGACCCATATTGCAGGCATGATTTATGCCCGGGAGTTGATGGAAGGGGACAATTCCATCATCAGCCGCCGTGAGAAGTTCCGCCGCGTTAGCCACGTATGGCATTGTTTTTTGGGGTTTCCATCAGCACATCAAGGCGTTGGGATGAGTGGGAGAGCCAAGAGAAAGCGGCAGGTGTATAAAGAAGAGATGCAGGATGCATAAATGGCCTGGTGAAAGCGATTACGGGGTGTTGACATCCATGCGGAGTTGGAGAAGATGTTGGGGAGCGAGGCCCGGTTCCGTGGATTGCAGGAGCCCGTGTTGGAAGCCATCATGAAGCACCAGAGCCCCATTTTAGGCGTGATGGCGACGGGGGTTGGGAAGACATTGTTGTTCCAGTTACCAGCGAAGAGTATGCATTCCGGCACCACCATTGTCATCAGCCCATTGGTTTCATTACAAGAGCATATGGTGGAACGATGTCAGCAATTAGGCATTTCATGTGTGAAATGGGATCCCAGGCAATGCCATTCCCCAGCCAGATTGTCATCGTCACCCGGAGTCAGCCGTCAGCAAGACATTTGGGACGTTTTTGGACCGGTTGCAAGGGTTGCATCAGTTGGACCGGTTTGTATTCGATGAATGTCACACGGTTTTAGACAGTACCCCCGAATTCCGTCCGAAGATGAGGCGATTAGGCGAGTTAGTGGAAAGGGGGGTGCAGATAGTTTATTTGACGGCGACATTACCACCACATGCCGAGCCAGAATTCATGAATATCATGAAGATCCGGGCCGAAGACGTTCATATATTCCGAGCGCCCACCAGCCGCCCCAACATTGCGTATTCCGCGGTTGAGTATGAGGAGGATGAGTTTGGGAGAGGGATATTGCAGCCGTTTGCAAGTTGGTGGACGAGAAGTTGGAAGAATACGCCGCACCAGCCAAAATCATTATATACAGCAGCAGCATTGTCACCACCCAGGAGGTGAGCAGTGCATTGGATTGCCACGCATATTACCGAGATATAGGTGATGCAGCAGTTAAAGACGAGATCCGGAAGGCGTGGGAGAGTTCAGATGGACGTGTTATTGTTGCCACCAATGCATTTGGATTGGGCATTGACCGGCCCGATGTTCGGGTAGTGATTCATATTGGGCCCATTTACCAGTTGCGGAATTATGGTCAAGAGAGTGGACGAGGCGGGCGGGATGGGTTAAGGAGTCAAGCCATTATTATGATGCCCGTTGGAAAGCAAGAGGCATTGCAAAAGTCGCATGAGCAGGCGCAAAGACAACCGCCCAAGTTTCATATTGCCATGACGGCGAAGGAGAAGGAGAGGATTGAGAGGGAAAAGGTTGAGCGGTTTATGAGTGGTGCCAAGTGCCGGCGGATTTATTTGGATCAAGAGATGGATGGAGGATTGATCGGGTGAGGTGTGAGGACGAGGAAGAGCGTTGCGATGTGTGTTGCGAGAGTGATGCCACGATGGAAGCATTGGAGGCGAAGCGGCAAGCATATGTTGAAGAAGCCCGGAAGGAGCAGGAGAAGCAGAGCCGGTCGATGGATAGTGCCATTGATATCCCATCCAGCAGCGTTCGAGTTGCCGGCGTCCCCATGAACAGATTCGACAGCAGCAATGGTCCATTTCCCAGTTCACCCCCAGCATATTCACAGAGCAGCACCGTGAGTTTTTGATCGAGGGTTTGCGGCAGATCCGATCAGTTCAGCAGAACGGGAAGAGTTCCAGTCCCAACAGATCCAGCGGCAACAGCAACGATTGCAGGTTCAAGCACATCATCAGCAAGAAGGCCATGACGTATGGGATTTGGAAAATCGATTGGATATGTGGGTTGGCAAGTGTCCATTGTGTTACGTTCGGAAGTGTGGCGGCCGTCAGGTTGATATCCGGCATACATTTGAAGAGTGCATGGATGAGAAGCATGAATTGGTTTGCAAAGAAATCCAGGCATTACAAAGCGTTCATTTCCAAGCATATGCCAGTTGTTATGATTGCGGAGTTACCCAGCAGATTTGTATGCAATGGGAGGAGATTTACGAAGGGGACCGAAAGTTTCGGCAGATTCCGGGGGAATATGTCAATACGAAGGAATTGTCCGACCAGTCATCGCAGCGATTTTAGTTGCAGGGCCGTCCGAGGTGTTAGATCAAGAGGTTTGGTCATATATGCGAGCGAGGGGTATTTGGGGATTGGACGAGTGGTTAGACCAGGAGGAAGAAGCAGAAGTTAAGAAGGGAATGTTGAGATGGTTTGGCGAGAAGGTTATTTGGGGGACCATGGAAGCCAGTGTTTTATTACAGGTGTTTTATCGGTTGACGGTTGGGTTAGAAGAGTGGAAAAGGTTTTAAGGGAATAGGCATATAGAAGAGCATATCAAAATCAAGGCGTTTTTTAAGAAAGGAGACGGCGTAGTAGATTTTGAAAGGTATTTATTAGAGAGTTAAAAATCCGGGCCAAAGCCATTAGCGCGAGGCAGGGGAGAAGGAGAGGATAATAAGGGTTGATAATAGTTAATAGTTAAAAAAGAGGGAGGATAATTCAAGAAGAAAGTAGTATTTAAATAAATAGGGTTGGTTATAATATCAAGTAAAATATAAAGAGAAAGAAGTAGGGAATAATTAATAAACGAGTAAAAAGAGTAAAAGTTAGAAATAGAATGAACGAGAGTTATAAAATATAATTAAAAAGAAAAGGAAAGGAGATAAGGAAATAGGTAAAGTTAAAAAAAATAACAAAAAAGTAAGAAGGAGAGTTATAATAAGATATTGAGTATGGAATAAGATAAGAAATATAATAAGAAATAAAGAGAATAAGGATTAATTTCGGAAAAAACAGAAAGATTAAAAAGTAATTTAAGGTTTTGAGGTTATATTAATATGTATATTTAAAATTACAGTTTTAATTATTATACAAGCTACCTCTTATGCGAGGCCCTTTTGCGGTCCAAAAGGGGGGCGCGGACCACCTGCGGCTCTGTGCCCCCCCGGCGGGCACGGACTTACATTCTAAAAGGTTACATCCTAAAAAGGGTTGACGATAGGTGACATTTCTGCTTATGTACGCCTACCAAAAGGCCCTGTTTGGTTGGTTTTGTCGTAACTATGTCGCTAAACCTCGTCTACAACCCAATCCACCAGGTAGTCGTGTGCCGGCGCTGCCAGACGTGCCTAGTACCCCTACCTCTTATGCAAGGCCCCTTTTGCGGTCCAAAAGGGGGGCGCGGACCACCTGCGGCTCTATGCCCCCCCGGCGGGCACGGACTTACATTCTAAAAGGTTACATCCTAAAAAATATTAACAATAGGTAACATTTCTGCTCATGTACGCCTACCAAAAGGCCCTATTTAATTGGTTTTATTATGACTATGTCGCTAGACCTCATCTACAACCCGATCCACCAAATAATCATATGCCGGCGCTACCAAACATGCCTAATACCCCGCCAAAGCAATGTCAAGCGACACTTGCAAAGCAAGCCGCATCATTTATTGGGTTTGGCTTTAAAGGCCCATTTAGCATATATTAATGCGTTAACGCTACAAGACCTAGAGACATTGAAAAAAGACAGGCCTAAAAAGCCGGTTACCCCAATTAAGCACTTCTTAATTTACGCAAGGTTTTGCTATCTTCTCTGCCCCCTCAAAAAGCCCTTCTACACAATCCGCCTCCCACGAATGCGGGACCATATACCTAATCATAATAAGAGAAGTGCGAAAAAGCATAAGTCGACACCGTTATAAAAGACTTGTTTTCTTCAGATTTATTTTGCTAATAATGCCTTGGTCATTTATTTTGCTATTCTTAAAAATATAAAAGCGCCAAACCCGGCCCATTTAATTATATTAATTAAGCCCAAAAAAAAATTATTTAAAAAATTAAAAAAAGATTATAATAATATAAAATATGATTTTAATAAGCAAGCAATTATAATTCAGGATATTAAAAATTCAAGATTAAAAAAAATGCTATGGCTATACGATTTAACGCACTTTCCATCCCACATAATTACGCTAAAAAAACAAAAAGATTTGGAGCTTATATAAACTGCCATCAAAAAAAGATCTTAATACAAATAACAAAAATGCTAAAAATCCTAATCTCGTCCAAATTCTAATTGCAACAAAAGCTATTTTAAAAAACGCTTACCAATTATGCAATAATATTTTGCCAAATCAAAAAATAACATAGCAGCAAGCCAATATTCTAAATAAATTTTATACTAAAACATTAAGCAATGCAAATGGGTTCCAGTATTTCAAAAATGCATCAACCCTAATCACCTACTTCATTATTATAAAGCAGCTATTAATATATTACTATCAAATAATATATTATAAAAGCGATCATTTCACCCAAATCCAACCAAACCAAACTCTACCTGAAAATATTATTCAATCAATTGCTTAGCAAATCCAAGCCATAAATAAAATTATGAATGCATTAAATCTTAAGAATAAAAAGAAAGCTAAGCTGGCTTTAAAGCACGCTATTTGGCAACTATACTTGGCCCTAATTTGCCATACTATTAGCAGCATGCCATTCAAATCACCCGTTTTAAGTTTTTGCGCCATGCTAAATAGGAAAGTCCGTAGGAAAGGCCAAGGATTATAAAAAAAGCCGGGGAATTTCAATAGCCACTTATTAGCTTTAACCTAAATTGCTTAGCTCATGCTCTTTAATTATGCTTATTTTCAAAAGCAAGGCAACAAAAATCAAATTCCCGTTTTTTTTGCCAAAATTTATAGAAAATTCTTTTAGCAGCTGGCGAAAACGCCATTTGGCCATATTCTGCAATAAAAACTATATTTATTCAAAATTGGGAAGGCTGCAATTGCAAAACACCAAGCTCAATAGCTCTTAAATAAGCAAACAATAAAATATCGCGAAATAAAATTGCAAATATCGCAAATCTCGGACTTAGTAATTTCTAAATATTAACAAGCCCATGCCCTGCTTTATAACAAACTCCTATTCCAAGCCAAAAACCTAATCCCAATGAAATCATAAAGGCTAAAGGACAATCTGAATCTAAAAGATTTTGGAAGCTCATGGCTCTGTCATCCCAGCAATGCCAAGTTCCTAAAAAATGCTAAGCTCGCTCTCTTTCAATAAATCCAAAGCAATGCTAAGCTTCAGGCTATGTTTTTAATAAAAGCTAAAAACGGGAACATAATCTTATATTCTAAAGCTATGAACATTTACAAGGCATACGCCCAAAAATTCCTTAAGCAGGTCCTTATGCTATTTCATATCTTACCAGGCCTGCCACTGCAAGAACCCAAATTGCTATTAATCATATAGCAAAATAATGCTTAATAGCGCCATTTATTAATCTAGGAAAAGCTGGTTATGATTTACATTTAATATTATAAGGGTCAACAGCAATCCAGCGCATACAAAAACAACATTTGCTTTTTACTTAAAGCAATTGAGGATCTGTTGCTTTCGTATATTGCATATGTCTTGCCCTTAAAACAGCTATTCCTTCAACAGCAAACTTTAGGTGCTCTTATTTTTCATATCTTTAGGCTAAATTAAATGGGATAATATGGGCTAATAAGACACTTTTGGCCTACCTAACCAAAGCATGCACTTATGCCAAAGTGCCATGCTTACATACATTTAACTAGCGGCAATTTGCAGCATTAATCATTAAAAAAAAGTTTTTCATTAAAAAGCAAGCAAACTTTAATCTTAAAAAAAGCGTAAAAAAAAATATTAAAAATAAGCTAAATTTTATTATATTAGCAAAACTAAATAATCACACATACCATACCTTTAATCATGCGTATGCTAGCACAATAATACTCACTATAAATACTCTACTACACCAGAATTATTAAGCATTAAAGAGCTGGCATACGCTCTTCCGGTTTTAATCATATTCTTCAGGGAAAAAGGCCACAAAATGCTTCAAAAACATTCTCATTGCAAATGCTTAATGCTTCCAAGCGTGGTCAAATGCATAAAAAAAGGGCCTACTCTACAGCTAATCTATTAACTATTGCTCGCAGGTTATACAATGCATCAAATATGCAACTACAAGTCCTAAAACAGCGGAACGATCTGCTTGCAGTTATAAGCCCCACCCAATCAAGCAAATAATCCTAATAATAAGGACTAGCTTTGGCAAATTGCTTATCTTCATAATAAATGCGTTAATTGCAAATGCCTGGACTATAATCTTGATTCTTCCCATGATTATTCTTCAAAATAATATGCTAAGACGCTATTACTTAATAAGTATCCAGCCCTTGATATAATCAATTAATACCAAGCAATCAGCTTCCCTCATTATTGTATTAGCAAAGGTTATGTGTACCAAAACCTTCCTTAACTATGCCCGTGATCTAATCAGCCAACAAAAGCTAAATCAAATTATAATTAATAAAAATCATCTTATTATTACAACTAGCAATTACCGCCCGTGTATAGCGCAATTGAGCTAATATATCCGGCAAATCAAAACCCAAACTATTTGGCTAATTGCCACCTTCCCTCTGGTGATGCAAAAGCAGTTTATTAAGCATAATAAGCTGGTCAAGCCTAGAATCATCCAAAAGTTGACGAATTGGCCCAATATTAAATATATAATCAGCCGAAAAACCGGACCTGGCACTTTGATTAAGAAGGCTGCTAATCTGGTTCAAACATACTAGCCCCAAAAAAAGATCTTTAATCATGCCCAAAATAAGATTATCTTTTATTATCAAACCCGGGACAAAATGGCATTGCTTGCTAATATGCTAGGGTGCCCATTATATACTTCTAAGTTCGGATCAAACAAGGAAAAAGCAGCTATTCTTTTTAAGTAGCTTTTTAATTTAGGCCAACCAGCAATTGCAATTACTTTTGCCCTTGGCATTAAATTTAATTATCCTCACGTTCGCTAGATAATCCACATCAATGCACCTAACAAGGTATTTGCCTTTTCTTAAGAATCTAGCAAGGCAAAGCAAGACAAGAGGAAAGCGTCATCAATTATAATGCTAAGCGCCATTTGAAAGCCGCAACTAAACCAGCCCCTATTCCCAAATCAGGAAGCTATGCAGCTATATTTAACATAGCAATATTGCTCCCGCGGCATGCTAAGCCAATTCCTAAATGCTTAACCAAACTAGCGCTAATATATAATAAGCAAAAAAGTGTATTAGGTCTGCGGGGTTCCTTATATCAAAGCCCGGCCTCAAGACCTAACATTTGCCCTTAAAACACCCGCAAAAATAGTCTTCATTAAACCAAAAAAGGTCCTGCGGCAAGACTACGCGCAGGACCAGGTGCTTAACAGCTATAAAAAAGACCTCCAAATTATAATCAGCAGCTGCCTCTATTACAAAATCAAAAGCCGCAGCTTTAAGCACGCAGCCCATAAGTGCTCCCGGCGGTTCCATTAAATTAATGCCAAAAACAAAGCCTACCAGGCACAAAAAGAAAAAAACAAAAACTAAATTAAGCGATATGTGGCTTATTGAAACTACTATCAATCACAAAATATTTATTAAATAACAAATCCCAAGCATAAGAAAACAAAATGCCAATTCCCAAACATAATTATGCCAATTTGCTACAAGGTATATAAACAAATCGGCAGTCCTCAATAGCTTCGAAAGCACTTTCAGCAATCCTTTTAAACAAAGCTAAAGTATATGCTTTAGCTCAAAGAAACGGCATCATTAGAAGAAAACAAATGCATCCAGGCCAATTGCGTAACAGCGGCTGCACTAAGGGAGCTAAGATAAAATATTATATTCAAGGTAATATTAGTCTCTAAAAATCAAACCTTTATATAACCCTAACCTTAATAATATTAATAATCTTACTATTATTTAACCGCTAATCGCGAAGCAAATTATAACTAAATTATAATGCTAAGAATAGCTATAATCATTATTACAAATATAAGGAAGGAAGGCAAGAGAATAAGATAAGTATAATAAAAGGTAATATAAGGATATTAAGAATAATAAGTAAAAAGAAAGTTTCCCGCTAATCGCGTAGCGGGATAGAGAATTAGAATAATAAAAGGAGGGAAATATAGTAAAAAAACTAATAACCGCTAACCGTTAATGGTAAGACAGAAGAAGGGTTTAAAGATAAATTAAAGAAGAGCGGTTTATAAAAGTATTATAAATTAAAGGAAAGGGTTTATTTAAAAGAAAGGTTTTATTCTATACAAGAGTAAAATTAAAGGAAAAGGTTTATTTAAAAGAAGGGTTTTATTTTATAGAAGAGCAAATTAAGGGAAGGATTTTATTTTAGAGAATATAATTTATTTAAAAGGGGATTTATTTAAGGGTTAGAGATTTTAAAAGAGTTTTATTTAAAAGGAGTTTTATTTAAGAGGGGATTTATTTAAGGGTTAGAGATTTTAAAAGAGTTTTATTTAAGAGGAGTTTTATTTAAGAAAAAGGGTTATTTAAAGGGAATATTATTTAAAAAGAAAATTATTTAAAAGGAGTATTATTTAAAGAGAGTTATATTTAAGAGAAGTATTATTTAAAAGAAGTATTATTTAAGAGGGGTATTATTTAAAAGAAAAGTTAATTAAAAAATAAGTAATTTAAAATAGAGTTAAAATTAAGAAAAAGATAATATAAAAAAGGAGAAAGGGGAGTGTTATTTAAGGAAAGTATTATTTAAAAAAAAGGTAATTTTAAGAGGAGTATTATGTAAGAGGAGTATTATTTAAGAGGAATATTATTTAAGAGGAGTATCATTTAAAGAGAAAGTAATTTAAGAAGAGATTTATTAAAAAAAAAGGATTTATAAGAGGAGTTTTATTTATAAAAAAGGATTTATAAGAGGAGTTTTATTTATAAAAAAGAAGGATAATAAAGAAGGAAAAGGGTAAAGGTATAAAGAGATAAGTAAAGAAGGGAGGATATTTGAGATTAAATAATAATAAGAGAAAGAATTATATAAAGTAAGATAGAGATAAAAGGAAGGAAGGAAAAAGGTAAGATTAAATTAGGAAATAAGAAGGAGAAGGGAAAAGAAGGGAGTAAAGAGATAGGATTTAAGGTTATAAAAAAGAGTAAATAAAAATAAAATAAGAAAGGGTTGAGTTAAAGAGATTAATATATTTTAATAAAGAAGGGAAGTTAAGTTTAAATAAAGGGTTTAGAGAGAGAATTAAAGAAGTAATAAGTAAATAATAAAAGAGAAAAAAAGGGAAGAAAAAAAGAATAAAAGAGAATAAGAAAAAAGGATTAAAATTAAGGTTAAAGAAAGGTAAGAGAATAAGGAGAGAGAGTTAAAGGTGAGAAAAAGGAGAATAGGGTTGAGTAAAGAAGTATTAAGGAAAAAAAAAAGGGAAAAAAAAGGGAGTAAATAAGTGAAAGAGTAAGTAGAAGGAGAGTGAGTTGTAGAAGGAGAGGGTAGGGTTAGGGTTTAAAGGTTTGGGTTTGATTTGTTTCTAACTAAGCTAGCTTGCCACTGGTGTTTTTCTTCTCTCTCTAATTATAGTACAAAATATTCTGAATACATAAGGTAATATAGGAAATAAATAACAAATGACCCTGAAAGGGTAGGTAAGGTGTGAAAGGGTAGGCAAAGTGTGAAAGGGTAGGTGTAGTGTGGTGTGTGCCAAAGGGTAGGCTGAGTGTGTAAAGGGTAGGTGTGATGTGTGCAAAAGGGTAGGCTGAGTGTGAAAAAAGGTAGGTAAGGTGTGGTGTGTGCCAAAGGGTAGGCTGAGTGTGAAGGAGGGTTAGGGTTTAAAGGTTTGGGTTTGATTTGTTTCTAACTAAGCTAGCTTGCCACTGGTGTTTTTCTTCTCTCTCTAATTATAGTACAAAATATTCTGAATACATAAGGTAATATAGGAAATAAATAACAAATGACCCTGAAAGGGTAAGTAAGGTGTGAGAGGGTAGGCAAAGTGTGAAAGGGTAGGTGTAGTGTGGTGTGTGCCAAGGGTAGGCTGAGTGTGAAAAAAGGTAGGTAAGGTGTGGTATATGCCAAAGGGTAGGCTGAGTGTGAAGGAGGGTAAGTGAGGTGTGGTGTGTGCCAAAGGGTAGGCTGAGTGTGTAAAGGGTAGGTGTGATGTGTGCTTAAGGGTAGGCTGAGTGTGTAAAGGGTGAGGTGTGGTATGTGCTGAGGGTAGGCTAGTTGTGTGCTGTAATTGAGGTGGCTGCTATACCTCTAGCCTGAGTGAGGGTTATAGCGATATAGCTGTCTAGCCATTTAGCCTTGCTAGGTCCTAATAGGCCTTGAAGGGCCTTATAGGCTTTCGCTGTCTCCTTCTCCATAAGGCCCCCTGCTGAAATGATTATAGGGTGAAAGGCAGCGCCTAATTCCCTATATTTCCGATTCTTTTCAGCGGCTGCTTCAGTGAGTGTAGCGTAGGCTTCTTCGCGAGCTGAATCCTTATTAATAGCGACGATCTGTACGTCGTAGTAGTGCCTAGAGGTCCCTAGGAGTACTGAAAAATCGGGCCGGCGGCTATTCTCAGGGCTGAAGGTGCTGTAGACGCTGTAAATACAGGCCTAGGTTCAGACTCCACCTTTAGGTCTTCCCGGCTAGAAAGGGTAGTGATAAATGCACGGTAACCTGGTTGTGGCGTATAATCCAGCGGCGTTCAGCACCTCTACAGGTGTCTTCGTGGCCTATTTCGGGGTAGGCGCCACAGTCGTACAGGGGGAGATCGGAGCCTTTACAGGGAGTAGGAGCCTAGCTCTCAAAGCTTCAGTGACGATCGAGTCCGCTAAAAGGTTGTGTTTTTGCGTGGGCAGGACTCTAAGCCAGTGGCGGCCTAAGTAGCTAGCGTTCTCTAGCTTAGCTTTCAGGGTTGGTTTTGATAGGGTAGGTAAGAGCCTCTCCTCTAGGCTCTTATTGGTACTGGCGTACACTTCTTGGGCTGTTGGTGTAGGGCGGCCGGGCGGTTCAGGGAAGAGGATAGGGCATATAGCCTGAAGAATAGGCCTAGAGGCCTCCTTTGCGGCCCTATAAAGCCCTGGGGCTAGTAGGGCGTGTTGAGGGATCCCTAGGCTCCGTCTCTTACTGGAATAGAGAGTAAGGCCTGTCGAATTAGGGTAGTTGTATTCCTGGCTCCCTAGCGGCTAAAGCCTGAATTGCTTCTTTGATTAGGGTATCAGCCGCTTTCCAGGTGTCTAGGAGGTCTTCGGAGTACAGTTGGCGTTGAAGGTGGCGTAATAAGAGGTGTATACTCCCCCTAAGGAGGAGAAGGGCGTGTTGTTTAGGGAGGTCTTTTAGGGCAGAGAGCGCTGTGGCGAGCTTATCAACTTGAGCCTCTAGGTAGGTCTCGCGGTAAGGTCTAGGCCTATATAGGTCCCTAAGGCTTTGATTCCTAGGCGTCGAAGTGTTGAAATCGGGAGTTCGGCGCTTTTTGCCTTATTTAGCGCTATTGGGAGTCGCTGAAGGCTCTGAAGATAGAGGGGAGGATGGTGTAGTTTCAGGCTGAGAATGTAAATATCGTCTAAATAGGCGATAATCGTGGAGGTAGGTAGGGTGGTTTGCAGGTGCTCTAGCATAGGGCGAATTGCTAGGGAGAAGAGGAGGGGCGCTATAGGGTCTCCTTGACGTACTCCTTCAGCGCTAGCTAGCGTTTGGCCGCTATTAGTTACAAGGATCGACGGTTTGATTATAGGCCCATTTAGCAGCTCGGTAGAGGGTAGGGGCGTATTTGGCAACTGATGCTTGCGATTGTTGTACGGCCTATGCGATTATAGGCGTTTTCGAGGTCTAAGGAGGTGATATATTGAGTGTTTAGGCGATTTGGCCCTGTAATTGCTTCCTCTAGGAGGAAAATTGCCGGTTCGACGCCTCCTACGCTATTTACCCCTAATTGATTAGGTAGTAGCATAGAGGCCCTGAAGGAGGTCGTAAGAATAGCTTTCATAGCTACCTTATAGATTAGGTCCCCCATGGCGATAGGGCGTACACCCCCGTCAGGCTTTTCAAGGCCTATAAGTCGGAAGCGCATAAGAGGTCCACGCCTGGAGCTGTCCCTTGTCGAATCATATTCGCTAGGTGTGTAAGCGCCCTAAGGACAGGGGAATTAGCGCTTATAAGCGCTATATCAAGCAGTGGACGGGTCAACCACTAAGACCAGGGCCTTTTCCCTATTAATCGACAGAATAGCCTCTGTAATGGCTTTTTTCAGTGATATGCTGGCCTGGGAGGGGTTGGCGTTGCCAAAGGGGTTGGTGTTTCCTATAGGGTGCTTTGAATATAGGGTGTTTAGCGTCTCTGGTGTCTTGGCGCTATAGGCGTAGGGTCAATTAGGGCTTTAGCGGCGCGGCTAATATAGCCCTTCTCTAGGAGTTTTACGGCTCGTTTTTGCGGGGGGTCGTTTGATGGTACAGGGGGCTCATAGGGCTCAAGGGGTGTTGAAGGAATTTCGGGGAGTGTTGTAGGGTAGGCTCTCAGCGTTTTGGCGACCTCTTCCTTCTGTAGGCTAAGCCTAGTACCCTAGGGAGCAGTAAAAAGTCCAATAACTGCTTCTCCCTAGGCTGTCGAAGGAACGCTAAAGCCGCCCTATCAGCTGCCTCTGTAAATAAGGTAGCTTGCCTAGCGTGCAGACGCTTTTCAGGGACTGGTATTGTACTATAGGCTAATAGCGTTTGTACAGCGGGCTTCCGTAGGCTTGGGCCTATAGCGTTTGAGTGGTCCAGGGCATATTTGGGGTTTATAGCCGCTGAAGAAGCCTGTGGCGTAGGGTCTTGGTGCTGAAGGAGCCTGGGCTTGAGGGGTTATAGGCGCTGAAGTAGCCTGTGGCGTAGGGTCTTGGTGCTGAAGGGGCCTGGGGTTTAGGCGCTGAGGAGGCCTGAGGTCGGTGGATTGAGTGCTGAAGGCCAGAGGGTAGGCTAGGTGTAATAGTGTGATTAGGGCGTGTTGCCGCTGAAGCTACAGGCTGTTTTACCCCTGTAGCTTTTGATTTGTTGCGGGACGGCTTGAGTGGTGGGGTTAAAGGGTAGGCCAGGTGTGGAGGCAAAGGGTAGGCCAGGTGTGAAGGCAGAGGTAGGCGAGTTGTAGTGGTTTTGGAGGGTAGGTGAGTTGTGGGTTTTTGGAGGGTAGGTGAGTTGTGAAGGGCGCTTTTGGCGCTTAGGTGAGGAGAGTGCAGGGGGTGAGGACCTATAATTATAGGGTTCTCTCGGGAGGTAGGCGCTGGAGTAGGTGAGGCTCCAGGGGGTGTAGGGATTGGAGATAGGCTATTGAGCCTAGGGGAGAGGCCTATTCTCGATAGTGGTGGAAGGTAAGGGCTGTTGGAGGGTAGGCTAGGTGTGGAGGGAGTTTTTGAGGTAGGGGTAGTTGGTAGAGGGTTGTTAGGGCATCCCTATAACTTGGCGTAGGGGAGCTAGGCGCTGTAGAGGCCCTGTAGAGGTCGTCGTCTGAGGAGCTGTTTTGATTATAGGCCCTTTAGGCGATTTAGGGGCTCTTCGCAGGCGAGTTGTAGGGCGTTCTACCCTGGGGAGGGGGTTCTAGCCTGGCGTTTGCCGGTGATAGGCTTGGGGGGTGTTGTACGCTGTGTTTACAGGGGTGGAGAGCCTGTAATTAGGGCTTGAGCGTAAGTGAGACTGTACGGGTACAGGGTGTTGAAGGCCTGTAAGTGCTGAAGGTATAGGGTGTTGAAGGCTGTAAATGCTGAAGGTACAGGGGTTGAGGGGTTGTAGGTGCTGAGGTACAGGGGTTGAGGGCCTGTGGGTACTGAGTATATAGGGAGTTGAGGGCTTGTGTGTGGAGGGGTGGCCTGGCGTCTTGGGGGCCTGTATAGGTTGGTGGAGACATGAATTGGGCGGCTGTGAGTGCTGAAGGAGTAGGGTATTGGGGCTTGAGAGGCCTAGGGCGGCTCTAGCTTTAGGGGTAGCTGCCCTAAAGGGAGCTAAAAGCTGAGGGAAGGAGACTACAGGGTAAGGAGAGCCTGTAGAATCGATGATTT
>MXAW01000028.1:0-28676 GCA_002554605.1 Helotiales sp. F229 | reverse complement strand
TAGTATATGATTAATATTAACTTCTATTATATTATTATTAGCTATGGTTGGTGCTATCGTTATTACAATAAAACAAAAAAATTAATATTACCACATAGAATATATGGTTTAATAACTAATATATAAATTTTATTATTAATATTTTAATTATATTACTTAAGTTATACTTATAGTATATCTTATACTATAATATGGGTTAGTCTTCTAATTGGTAAGAAACTTTTTTGTCAAGAAAGCAAATGTCGGTTCGAACCCGACCTAGCCCGTATATATAATAAAAAATCTAAAGGGATTAGCTTAATGGTAGAGCAACCGTTTTACACACGGTAGGTTAGGTGTTCAAGTCACCTATTCCTTAATCCTTAATATATATATTTATATATTACGCCAAAATTATATACCTCTGGTATGCATAAATAGATATATATATCAACTTAATTTTTTGAAAAAAGCTTTATATATATATCAAAATAAATAATTTTATGTAATAATAATTGTAAATGACTAATTTGACTAGAAGTAATTTCCAAGCTCATCCTTTTCATTTAGTATCACCGTCACCTTGACCTTTATATACTTGTATTGCATTATTAACATTAACAACTAGTGGTGTATTAACAATGCATGGTTTTAGTAATGCAGAAACATTCTTATCTTTAGCTTTTGTAACACTTATTTCTTCAATGTCATTATGATGAAGGGATGTTATAAGTGAAGGTACATATTTAGGTAACCATACATTAGCAGTACAAAGAGGTTTAAATATGGGTGTGGCTTTATTTATAGTTTCGGAAGCGTTATTCTTCTTAGCTATATTTTGAGCTTTTTTTCACAGTGCCTTATCTCCTACAGTAGAATTAGGAGCTCAATGACCACCTATGGGTATCGAAGCTATTAACCCTTTTGAATTACCTTTACTTAACACAGTTATACTGTTATCATCAGGTGTTACTGTAACATACGCTCATCATTCTTTAATACAAGGAAATAGAAGTGGAGCTTTATATGGACTAGTAGCAACAGTAATCTTAGCTGTTATATTTACAGGTTTTCAAGGTGTTGAATACACTGTTTCTTCTTTTACTATAAGTGACGGTGCCTTTGGATCTTGTTTTTATTTTGGTACCGGTTTTCATGGGCTTCATGTTATGATAGGTACTGCTTTTATTGCGGTGGGTTTGTGACGAGTATTAGCTTACCATTCTACAGAAAATCATCATTTGGGTTTGGAATCCTCCATTTTATACTGACATTTCGTAGATGTGGTATGGCTATTTTTATTTATCTCTATTTATTACTGGGGATCTTAAGCAATGTTATTTTATATGCTGATTCAGATAGTACTATATAGACTGATTCTGATGAGGAAAGGTTAGCTATCAAGAAACAAATAGCTAAGAGACTTGATATAGCCTTAGTAAATAGACGTTATATTAATGAAAAAGAATACGGAGCTGGTGATAAAAGTAAGGTTGAATATTTAAGAGAACGACAAAGGATTGATTATACCCAATATGGTACGTTAAACCCTTTAATTGAGCATACGGATGAAATAACTAATAGAAGGTTGGCTGAAATAGCCGCAGAAGCTAAAGCAGAAGCAGAAGCAGCCGAAGCTAAAGCAGCCGCAGAAGCTAAAGCAGAAGTAAAAGCTGCAGAAGCCGAATAATCTACTAAAAGGTTGGCTGAAATAGCAAAAATGGATTGGGAAAATTATACACCAAAACCCGCGGACGGTTTAAGTCCTCTAGATTGATTCACAGCTTTGTTCCTTAATGTTTTTCCTTTTTTAATTGTTTATATAATATTTCTTACTTTAAACCCGTAAGAAATATTATATAAGCAACAGAGACCTTAGTTTAATGGTAAAATACGAGACTTTTAATCTTTGTTATATGGGTTCGAATCCCATAGGTCTTACATGAATACACTAAATTTAAGAAATAAATATAAAATATTCTGGGTTTTACTTGTGATGCTGACATAGCTTGTCGTGTATTATTTCAATATGTTTTTATTTACGGTAAATATCCCAAGGAATATTTTTTATATCGAAATAATAACATATATTTTATTGTTTTATTCAACTAATCATCAATATTATATAGGGGATTTGGCCCCATAATGCCATAGATTTATTAAGAGTATTAAGTGAATGTGTGGTAGTCGACTTTTCAATAAAGAAAGTTGATGGTAAATACTTAATCAAAGCTTCTAATAGTGTATTCACAATAAATTGACAAGTATCTGATCGTTTAGATTATGATATGATTAAACTACATGGTACAGCCCCTGGTTAACCAGAGGGCGGTAATCATTATATGTTAAGTATTTTTATAACATTAACAGTGATGTTTTAAGTAAAAGGTCTAATATTCTTATTATTAACACATCTAGGTTTTTCTTAGCTAAAGATGTAACAAGAGTACATTTAAGTCGTGAAATAGGGGTAGTGGTTGGATTTAGGCTAAAAGATTTATATCTTAGACGTGAAGTTCAAACATTTCATTTGTTACCTGTGTTTGGTTTAATTGTTTTTGGTGTGAGAACATATATGCAACGTCTTGATACCCTTAGTTATTACTAAATAGTAGATATACAAATTTTAGTTAATAAATGAGAAGATGAGGTAGCTATATATCATGAAAGAGATACTTGACTACCTGTTATAGATAAACATCTAAAGGAGATGGTTGTTTATCATAGAAAAATAAGAATAGGTATTTATATTTTCTTCTTCTTTTACTTTGGATATATTATTTTATAATACGTAGGCTTATTATAGGCTTATATATATGTATAAGCACTAGGTTTATTTTATAATTTAATTATAAGTTAATAAAGTAAACGGCCATAGGTTAATGGTAGACCTTTCGTCTTCCAAACGATTTGTGTCGATTCGAATTCGGCTGGCCGTAAATTATAATTATTAACTCAGAATGTATGTGAAAGTCATGTAAATTTTTATATTTTTATTTAATCTGATTTAATTCGTTAATTTTTTTTTATAAACATAAAAATAGGAAAAGTTGCTATTGGTAAAGCGAGATATTTGCTAAATATTGTGTTATGCACCTGGATGTTCGAATCATCTCTTTTCCGGTATTTATATAAATACTTTATTATAGCTTTATTAAATATAAGAGCATAGTTTAATGGTAAAATTTGAAGCTTCAAACTTCACTTTCTCAGTTCAAATCTGAGTGCTCTTGCTTAGTCATATATTTAATTTAGTATATATTAGGTTTATACCAATTCTTTGCTAATTAAGTATAGTTTAACAATATTAAATTGTATCTGTTATATTAATTTATATATACACTAAATTAAGGTTCCTTAGCTTAATTGGTAAAGCGTATTCTTGATAAGGATGTGTTTAGAGTTCAAGTCTCTGAGGAATCATTTATGATATTATTAAATCTTAGATAATAGATAATAAAAGAGAATTGACTGAGTGGTTTATAGTGATAAGCTTGAAACTTATTTGATTTAATAGATCACATCCGTTCAAATCGGATATTCTCTGGTTTTTATCTTTCTAGTGTTAAGATAAATAAAACGGATTAGAGCCAGGTTGGTTAGGCGCCTCATTTGGGTTGAGGATCTGTTATGTTCGAATCATAATAATCCGAGTAAATATCTTAAAAAAAGAAGTTGTATTAGTAATGTGTATGATATCTATGTCTAATTTCTATGCATTTATGCATAGGAAAGTATATAAAGAGACTATTAGGGATACCTAGCTATATATTAAAGAGAGTAAATTTAAATTTAAAATGTGTATTGTGTGAAGAAATTGTAATAATAGTTCTTTAAACCGGGGGCGGCAATCCCCGGGAGCAGAGTTACTACACATGAACTCTTAGATAAATTCAATAATAAACGAAGTGAATTGAAATATCTTAGTAACTTCAGGAAAAGAAATCAAACGAGATTCTATGATTAGTGTGAATGAAAGTAGAAGAGCCTTCAAATATCTATCTATATCTCAGCATATTTGATGTATATATATAGGTATATAATAAGTAAAACGGGCAAAACCTGTTTGAATATAAAGGGGAACCTTCCTCTAAGGCTAAATATAATATATAAGCGACAGCGTATAGTACTGTGAAGGAAAGGTTTGAAATAGTAGTCTTATAAGCAGCTCGAGTAAAGTTTAAATAAAAAGTAAGAGCGTACCTTTTGCATAATGGGTCAGCGAGTTAATATTAGATGCGAGCAGAAATGCCCAGATAAACCAATTATGAAATAATGAATTAGTATCTAAAATTAGACCCGAAGCCTGGTGATCTTACTACAGTCAGGGTTATAAAAGCCCGAACGGGTTATCGTTGTAAAGATATCCGAAGAACTGTGGTAAGTTAGTGAAAGACAACACTGACTAGGATAGCTGGTTTTCTGCGAAACCTATATAAGTAGGTAATTCAAGGTACATCATAGCAGGTACAGAACTGTGATCTCAGGCAACTTATATCGTATTATTCTATAATTTACTTCGGTGATTCTATAGAATAAGTGGTAATTTTGCATATATCGGGCAATCGTGAAGATTTTATCGGTGAGTATTCGCACTCGGAAGGGCAATGATGAATATTGAATAATCGGACATAGTACGATAAGGTTGTATGTCTAAAGGGAAACAGCCCAGAACAAGAGTTAAGGTTCCAAAATTATTGTTAAGTGAAATTAAGGAAGTTTCTATCTAATACGACTAGGAAATAGGCTTAGAAGCGGTCCATTTTTTGAAGATCTCGTAACAGAGCACTGGTTTAATAAATAAACGCTTGCGTTTAATTTATATTGATAGTTGCACCGAAAATTTAACGGATCTAAACAATATACCGACACCTTGTCCATATTTATTAATAATTTATTATTATATTTAATGGGGTAGCAGAACGTTGGGTAAATCTAGGACTTGTTCTTTTTAAGAATAAATATAGGATAACCCAAGTGAGAATGCTGACATGAGTAACGAAAAAGGGGAAACCCTCGCCTAAAGCTTATGGTTTTAATAAAGTAACGGCCTCTAAGTTTACCAACCTAAGGGATTAAACGATGAGTAAATCTTTGTTACATAGTAACAACCTTCTTTTTGATCTAAATTACGAAAGTAATATTTTTGAAAAGAAAAAGAAAGTGAAGAAGGTTCTGGAAAAACAGTAACTCTATATATGATTGCAATAAACTGAAATAGATGAGCAATCACTATACATATAGAGAAGATAAACCGTACCTAAAGACTACCCCCAGTAAGCTAGTAGAGAATACGAAGGCGTTTGAGTGAACAATCATTAAGGAACTCGGCAAACTAACTACCGTAACTTCGGGATAAGGAGAGCCATTCCTCCTAATTAATATTAGGTTAAGAATAGGAAGCATGGAATAGTGTTGTACGACTGTTTAATTAAAACAAAGCACTCTGCAGTAAGATAATAAATCAAAGTATTGAGTGTGATTTCTGCCCGATGTCGGCTGGTTAACGGATTTGCTAAGTTGACTAATATAAGCTTGGCTTCGAAGGAAACCCCGATCAATGGCGGCCTTACCTATGAGGGTCCTAAGGTAGCGGAATACCCTGGCCGTTAAATGCGGTCTTGCATGAATGATTTAACGATACAACAGCTGTCTCAATGATTGGCTCAGTGAAATTGGAATAACTGTGCAGATACAGTTTACCTCTAGTTAGACGAGAAGACCCTATGCAGCTTTACTGTTGCTAGTTATTGAATATGATACTGCGAATTTTAGTTATAAGGTAGTGTTAACACAATTGAAACACCTTTATTTAGTTTATCATATTGGTAGTTTCTACGTGAAACTCTCAAACCTCTCTTGCTTTTGCAAGAGATTTGAGATAATCATTAACCTTCTTTGAAGGAACAATTGCTAGGAGGCAGTTTATGCGGGGCACAGATCCCATAAAAAGTACCTGGGTGTATCCAAAGTTAATTTTGTAAAATTGACATAGAATTATGTCAATTAAATATACTAATGTTGTATATTTTTTTTATTTTTAGTATGTTATTTGGTATAGCTTAAGCTATAACTAATCCAGCTATATATCTATTGAGTTAGAACTAATATTTTTTATCCAAGTAAGATTTTAACTATATGGAAAATAGTTGTAATTAAACCATTAAGAAAGAGCAATAATTTTCTTATTCTAATGTTTTTAGTTATATTATTCGTACGCTTAGTTAATAATAATTAAGCTTGTGCTAGTAGAGCACAACCGGTTTTTAATAAAATTACGAATGATATAATTATGTTTATTACTTGTCAAGTTTAATGGCTTAATCTTGCTTTACTGTTTGACTTACACGTCTATCAGTCGCGTAAGCGGGGCATATGATCACAAGATGCAGAAAGGAAAGGTCTTGGATAATTGAAAAAGCTACGCTAGGGATAAACAACAATTGCTTATTGTCCCTCAATATTTATTAAAAGAAATATTGAAATAATTGGGTTAATTTCAAGAAAGACTTTTATTAAAAAAATAAGTTAACTTGAAGCGAAATTTACTTATAAAAGTAAAGACGTTCAACGACTCTAAGGTTTATGTTAGATATTACCATAACACCTTAATAAGAATCCAACATTTTTCTCCTATTATATAATATCTTAATGTTAGGTTGTTTCAAATTAAATATTTAATTTAAGACTATAACAAAGCAATAATTAATATAAATAATATTAATGAAATAGACTTAACCCTAGATTAAAGGTTAAGCAAAATAATAAATTAAATAGCATGAAAGACTTAAAAACACAAAAAAACCTTGAGAAGACTTTTTCTCAAATAAATTTGGACCAAAACTTACCTATATTATTTGACAAAAAAAGTAAATTAACCATATCTAAACAATTAAATTATATTAAAAGTGATACAGGTAAAACTAGACATTATACACCCGCAGCCCAAGAATGATATAATAGTATATATTCATATGATTCTAATTATATAAAAACATTGCCTTCCGCAGATAAAAATCTTATGAATCTTTTAAAAAGCTTTTTTAATTTTCAACTTGACCGAAATTTAATGCAAAATAAGACTAAGCGACTGCTTCTTAGATTCAGACGAGTATCTACGAAAAAAGTTTTCATAGGTAGAGGTGAATTAAAACATACTAGTGATAGAGTATTAATAACATTTTATGTTCTTAATACAGAGGGTATGTTATTATCTCAGAATTACGAAAAGGCTAAAAAAGATACATTTTATCCTCCTTATAAATTGAAAAGATTTGTCAAATATAACCGGGAAGGTAAAGCAATAATAAAATATAATAGACCTTTAAGTTGAGAGGAGTTCTCTATTTTAGGGGACCATGATAATTTATATCATTTATATACCATGTCCATTATTAACAAATACGCCTACTCTACGGAAGTAGAGCTATTAAATACTTATTACGAATATTTAACAAGCTTAGTGGAAACAAATACTTTAACAGAAGATGAAAAACGTATTATGTTCTTTAATAAGATTTCAAGCTGAAAACCTATAGACTATCTTAAATTTAATCAAGTTAAATTTGAATCTGTGAAACATTTTAAAGAAAAAAAACTATTATATTTTTATCATCTATTAAATTTAAATAGCTTTAAATTTACAAATCAGTTTATGTCAAAGCTTATTTTTTTAGTTAGAAAATTATATAATAAAGAAGTTGAGTTCAATATAGTTAAATTGAAGAAAATGCATTTAAACAGTGATATATATACTCAAGTAGTATCTTTAAAATTAAGAGATAGGAATAATAGATTATATAAAGTTTTAAAAACTTCTTTACGTAAGATTAAATTACCTGTTATAAGAAAAATAAGCGAAAGAATAAGTAAACCTAATAAAGAAGAATTCTTTGTTAATAGAATTCGTAATAATATTATTAGTTCTATGTTTAAGGATAATAACGGTAAAGATTCTTTAAATAATTTGTTATTAACTTTCTACCCCGCAGCGGATGATTTAGAAATAAATATAATAAAAAGATCTTCTACAAAGAAAAGAAAAATTTCTTTAAAAGGATTTGTTATTAGACATCATTTAAAACACTTGAAATTAAGAGGTATTAGAGTGGAAGCAAAAGGAAGGTTGACTAGACGAGCAACAGCATCAAGATCTGTCTTTAAAATGAAATGATTAGGTGGATTAAAAAATGTGGATTCATCTTTCAGAGGATTATCTACTACTATGCTAAGAGGTTACCATAAATCTAATGTACAGTATTCTATTATAAATTCTAAAAACCGTAACGGAGCTTATGGAGTTAAAGGCTGAGTAAGTAGTAAATAATAATTTTGGTTTCTATTAATCTTTATACGATTATTTTGGTTCCTACTAATTTTTATACATTAAGGTTTTACATATGTGCGGGTTTATATTAGCCTTGTTTACAAATTTCGCGTTGCAAATACTATAAAAAAGAGAAAATTGAAGAAATAGTCTGAACCATTTTGAAAAAAATGGAGGTTAAAAGTACATTATATTGCTTTTAATTTAACACAAATTGAACAGGCTAATTGCGCCAGGAAGTACAAATTGAGTGCGCAGTTTGGCACCTCGATGTCGGCTTAACTTATCCACATGAATGCAGGAATCATGAAGGGTTCGACTGTTCGTCGATTAATAAGTTACACGAGCTGGGTTAAATACGTCGTGAGACAGTATGGTTTCTATCTTCTAGAGGAAATTAGAATAAAATAAGGATATCCCCTCGTACGAAAGGAGCTGGGTATATTAACCTCTGGTTTACCTGTTGTTTATGTGCCCAATATTAAATATATGTAGTAAAGACCTAAACAAACTAAAGAGATGATAGGATCAGGGGTGTTACTTTCACTTAAGTAAATCTATAACATAGGCACGGCAGGAACGCTAAGTTAGTTAAAAATAAGTGCTGAATGCATCTAGGCACGAAATTTACTTTAAGATATTCTTAAATATACGTAGTGGAATACTACGAAATGATAAATAATAAAAATAAATAAAAACGTTACTTACTTTTATCCCTAAAAGTAATAAAGCAAACCGCTGAAATAAAATAATTAAACTCATTACTTTTACCCCGAAAAGTAATAAACATGATTCAAAGGTAAGAAGTAAAAAAGTTATTTTCATTCACCCCGGAATGTAAATACCTACCTTGTTCAAACAGGTGATGATGAAACCGACAATTAAAAAAAAAACGAATAAAAATTTTTATTATATAGCAATAAAACCACTTTTACTTTAAATGTAATTAATTTTATTGCTATCAATAGGCTTTAGCTGAAAGAATTTAAATGTTTTTAGGTATAAAGTACTAATTTTATATTCAACTAAATTTACCCGATATCACACATCTTCTTTATGTGTAATATAATAACAATAAGAATAAATACAACAACTACATTAACTTCAGTCCGGTTAGCATAAAAGTAATGTAGCTGTTTTGTAACCAGCTGAAGCAAGTGCGATACTTGCACTGGACTTACTTTATACATAATAGGCCTCATAGTCAAGTGGTTAAGACATAATGTTTTCGTCATTACATGCGAGGGTTCAACCCCCTCTGAGGCTACTAGTGTATACAAATTTGTATATAATAAAAATTATACTTTTTCTATTATAACACTTAGAAATGAAGATGAAGATATTAAATAATAAATTTATATACCAGGCTTACCAGCGGTTATATATGTTTATTATAATAAAATATAACTTAGTTATATTTTATTATAATGCGGATTGATGTAATAGTAACATAACTGGCTCATGTCCAGTCTATATTGGTGCAAATCCTTTGTCCGCATCTTTAACAAGGTTATAGCTTAATTGGTAAAGCAAGCTGCTCATGACAGCTGAGATGAGTGTTCAACTCACTCTGGCCTTAGCTTAATTAAATAATATTATACGTCCGAGTGCTGGAATTGGTAGACAGGACGAACTTAAGCTTCGTTGATATAATATCGTAGAGGTTCAAGTCCTCTTTTGGATACGTTATGATTTAATTAAAAACTAATAAATTCTAGTTTATTATATTAAATACTTAAATACCTAGATAAAGAAACTCTTATTAAATATCATATAAACATTGTATAGCTTTAAATTGTAAAAATGCTCATATACATGTAATAACAAATAAAGATACAATAAAATCACATATAAATGGGGACATAGTTTAATTGGTAAAACTGCGATTTTGCATATCGTTATTTCAGGATCGAGTCCTGATGTCTCCACTTGAGGTATGGTAATATTATTCATAACAGCCTACTAGTTTATATGATAATATATATTCCATTATATGTAGTCAAATGTAAAGATCTATGGGATATACAGATCTTATCTTTAAAGTTGTGCTAGATACGTATTAACTTTATATAACATAAAGTTCTTTTAGTAATGTATAAACATTATAATATAAAGTTTTGTTACTGGCGTATAAACTTTATGTAATTCAATTATACCTTACGCCTCTATGTATAGATATATCATAGTTATATCCAGCCTGACGAGCAATATATGTAGCTCGAGAAGCTCAACCTGGTAGAGCGGAACTCTGAAGATGTTTAGGTTGTAAGTTCAAATCTTATCTCGAGCAATTTAAAGGTAGTGATGGAATAGGTAGACATGAATAGCTTAGGCCTATTTGATTATTTTAAAATCTTATCCGTTCAAGTCGGATGTACCTTATGTAAATTTCTAATTAGTTTATTAATTATCTATATATTAATTTATATAAATATATGTTGTGGACTAATCGGTAAGTCATAAATTTTTGGTATTTACCATTGAGTGTTCGAATCACTCCAACATAATTACTTTTTAGTATTCTATGTTTAAAGTTTTATAAAACTTTATGATCTAATGGTGGATATAGTTCAATAGGTAGAGCGACTGTATGTGGCACAGTATGTTCCCTGTTCAAATCAGGGTATTCACCCTTTACTTTTTTCATATAGTATACTAAAAGCCAGGGTAGTTTAATTGGTTAGAACATTAATTTCATGCATTAAGAATGAGAATTCAAATTTCTCCTCCGGCTATTTTGAATACTACATCATTACATTATTTTTATTGTTATAAATGTTAGATACAAATATGATTTTACTATTGTATGTAATATATTTTAGTTTATTAATGCAAATATATTTAATATTATTTTAGCCTTTTTATTATAGTCTTTATGGATATGTAATAGGGAGGCTTTACAGTGTAGTTTATTTATATAGGTTAATGTATATAATCTATAAATTAATTCTACATGTGTTTAATATATACATTTTAAAACATTATACTTAATCATATATGTACTTAAATTAATAATAAATAGAGGACAAACAATTAAAGGTTTTACTTAGTTCTGTTCAAAATATTATAAAAGTTCGATACTTTTAATTATTTAATCCTTATATTATCAATATTACAATTATTATTATCGAACGCCGTTACCTTAAGGCGAGACAAGTCTATATTATACAGTAGAGTATCTATTATAATTCTTATTTATTCATCAGTATTATCTTTTACGAGTTTATATTTCACATCCTTAGATAGAGGTATAGGATTGTATGGAGGATTATTTCATGCAACTAGTATTACCCATAGTTTTCATATCTTTATTTTTTTAATAAGTGCACTTATTCTTCAACTTACTGCATTTTATCCTAGAAGGGTGTGAACAACTACATATTCTTCTTTAAATAAAATGCTTTTTTATAACTTATTATATTACAGGACTAAAATTGTAAACAAGATGGGGGAACAATTTAAAATAATAGAATACCCTTTAATATTATTGTTTATAGTTAGTGGTGCAATATTCTTAGTATCTACAAGTGATTTAGTTTCTATATTCCTATCTATTGAGTTACAAAGTTACGGTTTATATTTACTTAGTACATTATACCGAAATTCTGAATTAGCTACTTCAGGTGGTTTAACTTATTTCTTATTAGGAGGTTTAAGTTCTTGTTTTATTTTATTAGGTACTAGTTTATTATATGCAAATTCAGGTACTACTAATCTTGACGGTATATATGTTATAACTAGCTTAAGTGATTTGGCCAATGAAGGTGGTAATAATATTTTATACTGATATAAAAGTTATTATATTAACTTTTCATTGCTTATACTTAGCGTAGGTTTCTTATTTAAGGTGAGTGCTGCACCTTTCCACTTCTGATCTCCTGGTGTATATGATGCTATACCTACTATAGTTACGACATTTGTAGCTATTGTTGCAAAAATTTCTATTTTTGTATTTCTATTAGAATTAGTGCATTATACAAGCAATTCTTTATTTAATTTTAGTTTTAGTTGGACTTCTAGTTTACTTGTAAGTTCTTTACTTTCATTAATTGTTGGTACAGTAGTAGGTTTAACTCAATTTAGAATTAAAAGATTGTTTGCTTACAGTACTATATCACATGTAGGGTTTATTTTGCTTGCACTAAGTATCAACAGTATAGAGTCTATACAAGCCTTTATATTTTACCTAATGCAGTACTCTATTAGTAATTTAAATGCATTTATTATATTAATTAGTATAGGTTTTTCTCTTTATTATTACGTAAACGAGAGTAATGAATACAAACAACTAGATGATAAAAATAATTCACCTGTACAATTAATAAGTCAACTTAAAGGATATTTTGAAATAAATCCTTTATTAGCTTTAAGTTTAACTATTACAATCTTTTCTTTTGCAGGAATTCCCCCTCTTATAGGTTTCTTTGCAAAACAAATGGTGCTGAGTGCTGCATTAGATAGTGGTTATATTTTCCTTGCACTAGTTGCTATATTAACTAGTGTTATTAGTGGTGTTTATTACTTAAACATCATTAAACAAATATTCTTTGATGCACCTGAGCACACAATTAACCCAGAAATCGCCAATTTGACTTTACACGGTAATATAATACAAAAGAACAAATTAGTTGAAAAAATAACATTCAAAGCTAATAGTATTATATTATCTAGTTATTTAACTATAACTATATCTGTATTAACTTTAATAATACTTTTATTTATATTCGTACCTCAAGAATGATTAAGCTTAACTAATATTTTAGCTTTGATACTATTTAACCAATAAATGACAAGTACTACTTTTTTTTTTGTTTTTATTCCTTTATTGGCCATTATTCTATTGGCTGTTAATTTTATATTTGCTCCACATAATCCTTACCAGGAAAAAGATAGTGCGTTTGAGTGTGGTTTCCACTCATTTCTGGGTCAAAATAGGACACAGTTTAGTATTTCTTTCTTTATATTCGCTTTGTTATTCTTATTGTTTGATCTAGAGATTCTTCTAGTTTATCCTTACGTAGTTAGTGCATACACAAATGGTATATATGGTTTAACTATAATGTTGATCTTTTTTTTAGCGTTAACACTAGGTTTTGCTTTCGAGCTAGGTAAAAATGCACTTAAAATTGATAGTAGACAAATGTTTAATTTAAGTAATTTAAAAATAAGTACAATAAGTCATATTTCTAGTTTTAAATTATCTATAGATAGAATTTTGGCTAAATTTCCTTTAGCTATCTTTTTTGTTTTTATTCTTATTGTTAGTATTTTAACAATGGTTATATATTTCATTTCTAGTACATTAGAAATAATTACCCTAGATTTTTGACTTATTTTAGCTACTAGTATAGGAACTTGAACAGCTAATAGTGGGTTTATATCTTGAGTGCTTGAGTATTTAGGTTTAAAAAATTTAAACTTATCCCATTTATTTAGCAGTAATACTCTTAAATTAGGTGGTGATCAGTTTTCAGACACTAAAAGCATTGCATCCTTTAAAAATTCTGATGGGGAAACTTCATCCTCAGGTCAAAATTTAGATAAAGGTAAGGGTGTAGATAGAGGGTCAAGTCAGGGTTCTGGTAATAGGGGTACAAGTGCGGATAAACATTTAAATAAAAATAAATATCCATACGATCGGTCTAATAATAGTTCTGGAGAAGAATTACCGGTATTGCTTCAGGACGAGATGGTTAAAGTCTTTAACATAAATGACAGTAGTTATAGATTAGACCAAGCTATACTTAACCTTACCAATAAAAGGTTAGATTGTCTTCGTAATAATGATACACAAGGTGTACATGAAGTAGATAATGAACTACAAAAAATGCATGAACAACATTCGGCTATTTATAGGTTAAAAAAACAATTTGTTAAGCTTCAAAAAAGCTTTAGATCCGAATTACTAAAAACTGATTGTATGTCTCATAAGATAAATCAAGATCATAATAATCAGTCAGGTTCAGCTGACACTAGACAAACTTATGTAGACTGTGATACCTATAGTCAAAGTTCTATGGATTCAGACACACAAAGAGCCATAGCATTGTCACTAGAGTCTGATACTGACCAAAAGAATTCAGGGGGACAAGGTTCAAGTAGTAATAGTTAAAACTAAATATTACCAAACGCTTTATGGAATAACATTTCTTTAAAATATGTTTACATGTGATTTATTCCATATTATTATCATACTTAGTCATTATATGTTTATAGTAATGTTTAAAGTAATTATAATGCTAGTATAAAAACTAGCGTTATTGAGTAAATATAAGTACAAGTAAAATTTATTGCACACTTTTTTCTTTACTTATTATCTAAGTAATGTATATACAATAAAAAGGCTTATAGTAAAGTATAAGCAGTATAAACCTATATTACATAATAATATGCTAATTTTTATATATATTTATATATTTTATATTTATAATAAAAATATTTATTAGTATAAGCTGTTTAATGGTTTCTAAAATAAAAATCTTTTATATTAGAAAAAACGAAAAATAATTTTATATGCT
This sequence comes from Helotiales sp. F229, assembly GCA_002554605.1. NCBI lineage: Eukaryota > Fungi > Ascomycota > Leotiomycetes > Helotiales > Helotiales sp. F229. The sequence goes on along the minus strand of MXAW01000028.1, from coordinate 13,853 downwards.
TAACTTGTTATTTTCAAACATTGTTAACAATTGTGATACACCTAAGCCATGAGGTCTTTATTTTCAGGATAGTGCTACTCCTCAAATGGAAGGATTAGTTGAATTACACGACAATATTATGTTCTATTTAGTTATAATTTTATTTGGTGTAGGTTGAATAATGATATCTATTGTAAGAAATTATACTAGTACAAAATCACCAATATCTCATAAATATTTAAACCACGGTACACTAATAGAATTGATATGAACAATTACTCCTGCCTTAATATTAATATTAATAGCTTTCCCTTCATTTAAGTTATTATATTTAATGGATGAAGTTAGTGATCCTGCGATGTCTGTATTAGCAGAAGGACACCAATGATATTGAAGTTATCAATATCCTGATTTTTTAAATGCAGATGATGAATTCATAGAATTTGATTCATATTTAGTCCCAGAGTCTGATTTAGAAGATGGAGCTTTAAGAATGCTTGAAGTAGATAATAGAGTTATCCTTCCGGAATTAACACACGTAAGATTTATTGTTACAGCTGCAGATGTTATACATTCTTTTGCCTGTCCTGCTTTAGGTATTAAATGTGATGCTTACCCTGGTAGATTAAACCAAGTTTCAGTTCTTATAAATAGAGAAGGAACTTTCTACGGTTGAAATAGTTTACTAAAACATGTCGATAGTCAAAAAATTTGTACCTTTTGTTATTCAAAAAAAAACACCCAAAATACCTGATACGATAACAACAAAAACTTGTTCTTAGTTATTGTTTCTCTTACAGCGGTATTATGTCTAATTTAACTACAGGTACTTCTAATGGGAGTTTACCACTCTTACTTTCTGGTTTAACCAGCCATAACAAATACGTTAGAAAATATTCAACTAATAACATATACTGCAGAACTAAAGATTAAACGAAAACTCTTAAAATGTAGAGCCGAGCCCTTTACTTGTATCGCTTTACGGAAAAACTTGCCTTATAACATATTAATAGCGATAATTTCACAACACATTTAGTTATAAATAAATTGCTTTAACCAGAAAGTTTCTATAAGTGCTAATAAATTAAAGGAGTTATTAAAAGTTAAAGGTACAGATTTTGCTTTATTTTTAAATTTAAATAATTTTTATCGTTTGGTAGGTAAATCCAAGCATACTGGTTTTGCGGGAGTATACGTCTTTACACACAAATCCCGTAAATCTATGTATATTGGTACATCTAATTTGCTAAGACGTCTATGGAATATTACTTTAAAGGTAATTATAAGATAACGGGTAAATTTATTCCCCTTTTATCTAATGAAGGCCTTAGTTCCTTTAATATAAAAGTGTTTAAACTAGATAATAAGATATTTAAACCGCAAGATGCTTTATTTTTAGAACAGTATATGCTTTTAAATAAACATTATGCTTTAAATACATTAAGTGTTGTAAATTTCGGACCTCCTGAAGGTAAGGCTATATATGTATACAATTTAGATTGTACAATACTTTACTATCATGCTCAATCACAAATTGGCTTAAAAAAAGTTTTAGGTATAGATCAATCTTCTTGTAATTAATATTTAGACAGTAATATTCCTTATCTTAATTATTTTATTTTATTAAATTTTCCTGTATCTTCTGTAATACCAAGTAGTATAGAAGTTAAGCGATTAAAAATGATAATGGATAAAGAACGACGTATTAGCTATGAATTAGGTAGCCGCATAAGTCTAGCAATTACACTTGAAATTATACAAGGTAATACATTTGTAGATTCAGCTAATTTGCTAGCTTCGAACAATAAACTAGTATTCGATTCTTTAACCTATTGCACTGGATATTTACAATCTATAGGGCTAAATATTAAAAGAGATACTTTATCTAAATATATTAAACTAGGTAAAGTCTTTCAGAATTTTTATTGTAAATATTTAGATTCATCATACTTTGTTAATAGTGTTAGATCCGGCAAAGAACAATAAAATTTGGGTTTATTAATTGAAGAGTACAAAAAAAAATATAATATCAAGAGAAGCTATTCAACAAGTAAATAAAAAAAAATAAACCTTTGATAGTTAAATCTATATTAGATAGCAGGGAACAATCTTTTTTAAGTTTAACAGACACAATTAGATATTTTGAAACTCAAGGGATCAAATCGGATCGAAAAATGCTTTATATTTATCTTAAAAAGGGTGGAATTTACAAGGGATTTAATTTTCAATATGTTCAAAAGTAATATGGGTAAATAATGATATTCAGCAGAGAATAAGTAATTAGTTTATTTAGTTAAATTATAAGGGCAGTTGGTAATGAATTAGGTATCGACAATATCTTTTTGTTTTAGAATAAGGCTAATAATAGTAGCTTTTAACATAACTTTGGCCGTAATTAGAGTGAACCTCTGGTTATAAATCATCAAATTGACGGGAACACCCTAAAACTATCTTAACCAACCAAGTATAGTAATATAATTTGGGGCGCAGGTAATGACTCGCGATATGGTAAAATCAAGATTAGATATTACAATGGGCAATCCGCAGCCAAGCTCCTTCATACTTTAGCTTTTATAAATAATAAAATTGTTTTTATTGCTATGCATGTCTGCTTCTTTATTTTTTATAGTAGCAGGATGAGGGAGTGCAGTTCATCGACTAAATGTTGGTTGGCTGGGCTATTGTTTCTAGTAACATAGTCCTGGCTTAAGATATAGTCAGACCCCACTCGAAAGAGTGCAAGACAACCACTAACAAAATTAAATATTTTTATGTTGTCTGTTAAATGGATATAAATTAAATAAAATGCATTTTTATATTTAGGGAGAAAACCTATACTTTGGTCTTGATAAGACCCTAGCTTAGTATAGTAATTTGCAATGTTCAGAAATATGTGGTATTTTACATAGTTCTATGCCTATAGTTATAGAGTCAGTGTCTATAGAAAAATTTCTTAGTTGACTTGAAGAACAATAATATTTATTTCTTACCTTTAGAATTATTTCAAAATAGTGCATGCCCAGAATTACCTACGGTTCATAATTCTTCGATCAACGATACCGGATATTCAGGTAACTTAGACCAAAATCATGGATCGAATAACCCTGGAATATCAGACCCATCTTCAGGTTCGGGACAACCAGGCAATTCTGGATCAAATAGTAGTGGTGATACAGATCCAATACGAGACTTTGAATCTCGTAGAAGAGATGTAGGGTCTAAACTAAGGGATTTATATGTTAATAAACCCCCTCGAGCTAGAATTTTAATGACTCATTCTGATTATTCAACTAAAATAAACGCATGAGATCACAATGTGGTTTGCAGAAGTATTTTAGACGCTAGTAGCGATTAAAAAAAAAATATCGTTCTAGATAAAGATAGTTCTCGGTATAACGGTTTTGTAACAATAGAATTGTTAGGTATTTTGGAGCGTTAGCTTTTTAACTTATCTTAAACTATAAAAAGTCTAGATAATATAAAAACTATTAGATATGGTTAACATTTTTTATAAATTTAAACGGATGTTCCAAGCACTTAAATTTTTTTTATATCTATACCTCCGAGATAATATAATCTAAAGGGTATATTCTTATATTATACGTTTTACCTTAAACTTTTTATGCATAAACGTTATACCATGTGAGTATAAATCTAAGTCTTTTTAGATAATGATAAATTTAACTATTTAATTAATGGCTTTAAGTATGATAATATCTTAAGATATTATCAGAAAATTTTTTCTTAATAAACTAATAAAAACTATTTTTTCTTATTTACGTAAAGATGTTTTAGTAAGGGTGTAGAAAAGTATAACTAAAAATTAGTCTAAAATTATATTAATAAAATATTGCGTATAAACTCTCTTTTATATTAGGCCTTTATAGCTCAATGGTAGAGCGGAATATTGTTAATATTTCGATAGATGTTCGAATCATCTTAAAGGCCAGGTACTAAGAATACGTAGGGCGTGTTGGCTTAATGGTAAAGCTCTGTGTTTCGGCCACAGTATATAAGTTCAAGTCTTATACACGTCTTTATTCTTAATTAACTACTCTTTCCTCTAACTTTGTTAGGTATAAATTTTTTAACAAAAGTAGTTAATTTTTATTTAATTCTAGTTAAATATGATGAGGTTTTTATTTGTTTTATACATGGATAGTCTTTATATTTTAAATGAAACTTTCACTAATGGTTATAGATCAGAGATATTAGATATCATATCATTAGCTGCTATTTTGTGTGGAATATTAGTCATTATTAGTAAAAACCCTATTGTTTCTGTTCTATTTTTAATAGGTCTATTTTTAAGTATCGCTAGTTACCTTATGATATTAGGTTTAAACTTTATTGGTCTTTCTTATTTATTGGTGTATGTTGGTGCTGTGTCTATTTTATTTTTATTTATTTTAATGTTAATTAATGTTAGAATAAGTGAACTATTAAGTAATACTAGTAATAGTATACCTTTAGCTATATTTATTACTATAGCATTCAACTATCCTTTATATCAAATATTGCCCTATAGTGTTGCTTCTTTTAATAGTTATACTGTTGATTTAAACAATACATTAAATGACATTTGATATAATAACTTTAGTGATAGTTTAAATAAATTTTTTAAATTAAACGGAGCTGAATTAGACAACGGTGAAATTTCATTCGTAACTAGTAAAATATGAGATGGTAATTTAGCCGAAACTAGTCATATATCTAGCATAGGTAATATTATGTATACTAGTTATAGTATATGATTAATATTAACTTCTATTATATTATTATTAGCTATGGTTGGTGCTATCGTTATTACAATAAAACAAAAAAATTAATATTACCACATAGAATATATGGTTTAATAACTAATATATAAATTTTATTATTAATATTTTAATTATATTACTTAAGTTATACTTATAGTATATCTTATACTATAATATGGGTTAGTCTTCTAATTGGTAAGAAACTTTTTTGTCAAGAAAGCAAATGTCGGTTCGAACCCGACCTAGCCCGTATATATAATAAAAAATCTAAAGGGATTAGCTTAATGGTAGAGCAACCGTTTTACACACGGTAGGTTAGGTGTTCAAGTCACCTATTCCTTAATCCTTAATATATATATTTATATATTACGCCAAAATTATATACCTCTGGTATGCATAAATAGATATATATATCAACTTAATTTTTTGAAAAAGCTTTATATATATATCAAAATAAATAATTTTATGTAATAATAATTGTAAATGACTAATTTGACTAGAAGTAATTTCCAAGCTCATCCTTTTCATTTAGTATCACCGTCACCTTGACCTTTATATACTTGTATTGCATTATTAACATTAACAACTAGTGGTGTATTAACAATGCATGGTTTTAGTAATGCAGAAACATTCTTATCTTTAGCTTTTGTAACACTTATTTCTTCAATGTCATTATGATGAAGGGATGTTATAAGTGAAGGTACATATTTAGGTAACCATACATTAGCAGTACAAAGAGGTTTAAATATGGGTGTGGCTTTATTTATAGTTTCGGAAGCGTTATTCTTCTTAGCTATATTTTGAGCTTTTTTTCACAGTGCCTTATCTCCTACAGTAGAATTAGGAGCTCAATGACCACCTATGGGTATCGAAGCTATTAACCCTTTTGAATTACCTTTACTTAACACAGTTATACTGTTATCATCAGGTGTTACTGTAACATACGCTCATCATTCTTTAATACAAGGAAATAGAAGTGGAGCTTTATATGGACTAGTAGCAACAGTAATCTTAGCTGTTATATTTACAGGTTTTCAAGGTGTTGAATACACTGTTTCTTCTTTTACTATAAGTGACGGTGCCTTTGGATCTTGTTTTTATTTTGGTACCGGTTTTCATGGGCTTCATGTTATGATAGGTACTGCTTTTATTGCGGTGGGTTTGTGACGAGTATTAGCTTACCATTCTACAGAAAATCATCATTTGGGTTTGGAATCCTCCATTTTATACTGACATTTCGTAGATGTGGTATGGCTATTTTTATTTATCTCTATTTATTACTGGGGATCTTAAGCAATGTTATTTTATATGCTGATTCAGATAGTACTATATAGACTGATTCTGATGAGGAAAGGTTAGCTATCAAGAAACAAATAGCTAAGAGACTTGATATAGCCTTAGTAAATAGACGTTATATTAATGAAAAAGAATACGGAGCTGGTGATAAAAGTAAGGTTGAATATTTAAGAGAACGACAAAGGATTGATTATACCCAATATGGTACGTTAAACCCTTTAATTGAGCATACGGATGAAATAACTAATAGAAGGTTGGCTGAAATAGCCGCAGAAGCTAAAGCAGAAGCAGAAGCAGCCGAAGCTAAAGCAGCCGCAGAAGCTAAAGCAGAAGTAAAAGCTGCAGAAGCCGAATAATCTACTAAAAGGTTGGCTGAAATAGCAAAAATGGATTGGGAAAATTATACACCAAAACCCGCGGACGGTTTAAGTCCTCTAGATTGATTCACAGCTTTGTTCCTTAATGTTTTTCCTTTTTTAATTGTTTATATAATATTTCTTACTTTAAACCCGTAAGAAATATTATATAAGCAACAGAGACCTTAGTTTAATGGTAAAATACGAGACTTTTAATCTTTGTTATATGGGTTCGAATCCCATAGGTCTTACATGAATACACTAAATTTAAGAAATAAATATAAAATATTCTGGGTTTTACTTGTGATGCTGACATAGCTTGTCGTGTATTATTTCAATATGTTTTTATTTACGGTAAATATCCCAAGGAATATTTTTTATATCGAAATAATAACATATATTTTATTGTTTTATTCAACTAATCATCAATATTATATAGGGGATTTGGCCCCATAATGCCATAGATTTATTAAGAGTATTAAGTGAATGTGTGGTAGTCGACTTTTCAATAAAGAAAGTTGATGGTAAATACTTAATCAAAGCTTCTAATAGTGTATTCACAATAAATTGACAAGTATCTGATCGTTTAGATTATGATATGATTAAACTACATGGTACAGCCCCTGGTTAACCAGAGGGCGGTAATCATTATATGTTAAGTATTTTTATAACATTAACAGTGATGTTTTAAGTAAAAGGTCTAATATTCTTATTATTAACACATCTAGGTTTTTCTTAGCTAAAGATGTAACAAGAGTACATTTAAGTCGTGAAATAGGGGTAGTGGTTGGATTTAGGCTAAAAGATTTATATCTTAGACGTGAAGTTCAAACATTTCATTTGTTACCTGTGTTTGGTTTAATTGTTTTTGGTGTGAGAACATATATGCAACGTCTTGATACCCTTAGTTATTACTAAATAGTAGATATACAAATTTTAGTTAATAAATGAGAAGATGAGGTAGCTATATATCATGAAAGAGATACTTGACTACCTGTTATAGATAAACATCTAAAGGAGATGGTTGTTTATCATAGAAAAATAAGAATAGGTATTTATATTTTCTTCTTCTTTTACTTTGGATATATTATTTTATAATACGTAGGCTTATTATAGGCTTATATATATGTATAAGCACTAGGTTTATTTTATAATTTAATTATAAGTTAATAAAGTAAACGGCCATAGGTTAATGGTAGACCTTTCGTCTTCCAAACGATTTGTGTCGATTCGAATTCGGCTGGCCGTAAATTATAATTATTAACTCAGAATGTATGTGAAAGTCATGTAAATTTTTATATTTTTATTTAATCTGATTTAATTCGTTAATTTTTTTTTATAAACATAAAAATAGGAAAAGTTGCTATTGGTAAAGCGAGATATTTGCTAAATATTGTGTTATGCACCTGGATGTTCGAATCATCTCTTTTCCGGTATTTATATAAATACTTTATTATAGCTTTATTAAATATAAGAGCATAGTTTAATGGTAAAATTTGAAGCTTCAAACTTCACTTTCTCAGTTCAAATCTGAGTGCTCTTGCTTAGTCATATATTTAATTTAGTATATATTAGGTTTATACCAATTCTTTGCTAATTAAGTATAGTTTAACAATATTAAATTGTATCTGTTATATTAATTTATATATACACTAAATTAAGGTTCCTTAGCTTAATTGGTAAAGCGTATTCTTGATAAGGATGTGTTTAGAGTTCAAGTCTCTGAGGAATCATTTATGATATTATTAAATCTTAGATAATAGATAATAAAAGAGAATTGACTGAGTGGTTTATAGTGATAAGCTTGAAACTTATTTGATTTAATAGATCACATCCGTTCAAATCGGATATTCTCTGGTTTTTATCTTTCTAGTGTTAAGATAAATAAAACGGATTAGAGCCAGGTTGGTTAGGCGCCTCATTTGGGTTGAGGATCTGTTATGTTCGAATCATAATAATCCGAGTAAATATCTTAAAAAAAGAAGTTGTATTAGTAATGTGTATGATATCTATGTCTAATTTCTATGCATTTATGCATAGGAAAGTATATAAAGAGACTATTAGGGATACCTAGCTATATATTAAAGAGAGTAAATTTAAATTTAAAATGTGTATTGTGTGAAGAAATTGTAATAATAGTTCTTTAAACCGGGGGCGGCAATCCCCGGGAGCAGAGTTACTACACATGAACTCTTAGATAAATTCAATAATAAACGAAGTGAATTGAAATATCTTAGTAACTTCAGGAAAAGAAATCAAACGAGATTCTATGATTAGTGTGAATGAAAGTAGAAGAGCCTTCAAATATCTATCTATATCTCAGCATATTTGATGTATATATATAGGTATATAATAAGTAAAACGGGCAAAACCTGTTTGAATATAAAGGGGAACCTTCCTCTAAGGCTAAATATAATATATAAGCGACAGCGTATAGTACTGTGAAGGAAAGGTTTGAAATAGTAGTCTTATAAGCAGCTCGAGTAAAGTTTAAATAAAAAGTAAGAGCGTACCTTTTGCATAATGGGTCAGCGAGTTAATATTAGATGCGAGCAGAAATGCCCAGATAAACCAATTATGAAATAATGAATTAGTATCTAAAATTAGACCCGAAGCCTGGTGATCTTACTACAGTCAGGGTTATAAAAGCCCGAACGGGTTATCGTTGTAAAGATATCCGAAGAACTGTGGTAAGTTAGTGAAAGACAACACTGACTAGGATAGCTGGTTTTCTGCGAAACCTATATAAGTAGGTAATTCAAGGTACATCATAGCAGGTACAGAACTGTGATCTCAGGCAACTTATATCGTATTATTCTATAATTTACTTCGGTGATTCTATAGAATAAGTGGTAATTTTGCATATATCGGGCAATCGTGAAGATTTTATCGGTGAGTATTCGCACTCGGAAGGGCAATGATGAATATTGAATAATCGGACATAGTACGATAAGGTTGTATGTCTAAAGGGAAACAGCCCAGAACAAGAGTTAAGGTTCCAAAATTATTGTTAAGTGAAATTAAGGAAGTTTCTATCTAATACGACTAGGAAATAGGCTTAGAAGCGGTCCATTTTTTGAAGATCTCGTAACAGAGCACTGGTTTAATAAATAAACGCTTGCGTTTAATTTATATTGATAGTTGCACCGAAAATTTAACGGATCTAAACAATATACCGACACCTTGTCCATATTTATTAATAATTTATTATTATATTTAATGGGGTAGCAGAACGTTGGGTAAATCTAGGACTTGTTCTTTTTAAGAATAAATATAGGATAACCCAAGTGAGAATGCTGACATGAGTAACGAAAAAGGGGAAACCCTCGCCTAAAGCTTATGGTTTTAATAAAGTAACGGCCTCTAAGTTTACCAACCTAAGGGATTAAACGATGAGTAAATCTTTGTTACATAGTAACAACCTTCTTTTTGATCTAAATTACGAAAGTAATATTTTTGAAAAGAAAAAGAAAGTGAAGAAGGTTCTGGAAAAACAGTAACTCTATATATGATTGCAATAAACTGAAATAGATGAGCAATCACTATACATATAGAGAAGATAAACCGTACCTAAAGACTACCCCCAGTAAGCTAGTAGAGAATACGAAGGCGTTTGAGTGAACAATCATTAAGGAACTCGGCAAACTAACTACCGTAACTTCGGGATAAGGAGAGCCATTCCTCCTAATTAATATTAGGTTAAGAATAGGAAGCATGGAATAGTGTTGTACGACTGTTTAATTAAAACAAAGCACTCTGCAGTAAGATAATAAATCAAAGTATTGAGTGTGATTTCTGCCCGATGTCGGCTGGTTAACGGATTTGCTAAGTTGACTAATATAAGCTTGGCTTCGAAGGAAACCCCGATCAATGGCGGCCTTACCTATGAGGGTCCTAAGGTAGCGGAATACCCTGGCCGTTAAATGCGGTCTTGCATGAATGATTTAACGATACAACAGCTGTCTCAATGATTGGCTCAGTGAAATTGGAATAACTGTGCAGATACAGTTTACCTCTAGTTAGACGAGAAGACCCTATGCAGCTTTACTGTTGCTAGTTATTGAATATGATACTGCGAATTTTAGTTATAAGGTAGTGTTAACACAATTGAAACACCTTTATTTAGTTTATCATATTGGTAGTTTCTACGTGAAACTCTCAAACCTCTCTTGCTTTTGCAAGAGATTTGAGATAATCATTAACCTTCTTTGAAGGAACAATTGCTAGGAGGCAGTTTATGCGGGGCACAGATCCCATAAAAAGTACCTGGGTGTATCCAAAGTTAATTTTGTAAAATTGACATAGAATTATGTCAATTAAATATACTAATGTTGTATATTTTTTTTATTTTTAGTATGTTATTTGGTATAGCTTAAGCTATAACTAATCCAGCTATATATCTATTGAGTTAGAACTAATATTTTTTATCCAAGTAAGATTTTAACTATATGGAAAATAGTTGTAATTAAACCATTAAGAAAGAGCAATAATTTTCTTATTCTAATGTTTTTAGTTATATTATTCGTACGCTTAGTTAATAATAATTAAGCTTGTGCTAGTAGAGCACAACCGGTTTTTAATAAAATTACGAATGATATAATTATGTTTATTACTTGTCAAGTTTAATGGCTTAATCTTGCTTTACTGTTTGACTTACACGTCTATCAGTCGCGTAAGCGGGGCATATGATCACAAGATGCAGAAAGGAAAGGTCTTGGATAATTGAAAAAGCTACGCTAGGGATAAACAACAATTGCTTATTGTCCCTCAATATTTATTAAAAGAAATATTGAAATAATTGGGTTAATTTCAAGAAAGACTTTTATTAAAAAAATAAGTTAACTTGAAGCGAAATTTACTTATAAAAGTAAAGACGTTCAACGACTCTAAGGTTTATGTTAGATATTACCATAACACCTTAATAAGAATCCAACATTTTTCTCCTATTATATAATATCTTAATGTTAGGTTGTTTCAAATTAAATATTTAATTTAAGACTATAACAAAGCAATAATTAATATAAATAATATTAATGAAATAGACTTAACCCTAGATTAAAGGTTAAGCAAAATAATAAATTAAATAGCATGAAAGACTTAAAAACACAAAAAAACCTTGAGAAGACTTTTTCTCAAATAAATTTGGACCAAAACTTACCTATATTATTTGACAAAAAAAGTAAATTAACCATATCTAAACAATTAAATTATATTAAAAGTGATACAGGTAAAACTAGACATTATACACCCGCAGCCCAAGAATGATATAATAGTATATATTCATATGATTCTAATTATATAAAAACATTGCCTTCCGCAGATAAAAATCTTATGAATCTTTTAAAAAGCTTTTTTAATTTTCAACTTGACCGAAATTTAATGCAAAATAAGACTAAGCGACTGCTTCTTAGATTCAGACGAGTATCTACGAAAAAAGTTTTCATAGGTAGAGGTGAATTAAAACATACTAGTGATAGAGTATTAATAACATTTTATGTTCTTAATACAGAGGGTATGTTATTATCTCAGAATTACGAAAAGGCTAAAAAAGATACATTTTATCCTCCTTATAAATTGAAAAGATTTGTCAAATATAACCGGGAAGGTAAAGCAATAATAAAATATAATAGACCTTTAAGTTGAGAGGAGTTCTCTATTTTAGGGGACCATGATAATTTATATCATTTATATACCATGTCCATTATTAACAAATACGCCTACTCTACGGAAGTAGAGCTATTAAATACTTATTACGAATATTTAACAAGCTTAGTGGAAACAAATACTTTAACAGAAGATGAAAAACGTATTATGTTCTTTAATAAGATTTCAAGCTGAAAACCTATAGACTATCTTAAATTTAATCAAGTTAAATTTGAATCTGTGAAACATTTTAAAGAAAAAAAACTATTATATTTTTATCATCTATTAAATTTAAATAGCTTTAAATTTACAAATCAGTTTATGTCAAAGCTTATTTTTTTAGTTAGAAAATTATATAATAAAGAAGTTGAGTTCAATATAGTTAAATTGAAGAAAATGCATTTAAACAGTGATATATATACTCAAGTAGTATCTTTAAAATTAAGAGATAGGAATAATAGATTATATAAAGTTTTAAAAACTTCTTTACGTAAGATTAAATTACCTGTTATAAGAAAAATAAGCGAAAGAATAAGTAAACCTAATAAAGAAGAATTCTTTGTTAATAGAATTCGTAATAATATTATTAGTTCTATGTTTAAGGATAATAACGGTAAAGATTCTTTAAATAATTTGTTATTAACTTTCTACCCCGCAGCGGATGATTTAGAAATAAATATAATAAAAAGATCTTCTACAAAGAAAAGAAAAATTTCTTTAAAAGGATTTGTTATTAGACATCATTTAAAACACTTGAAATTAAGAGGTATTAGAGTGGAAGCAAAAGGAAGGTTGACTAGACGAGCAACAGCATCAAGATCTGTCTTTAAAATGAAATGATTAGGTGGATTAAAAAATGTGGATTCATCTTTCAGAGGATTATCTACTACTATGCTAAGAGGTTACCATAAATCTAATGTACAGTATTCTATTATAAATTCTAAAAACCGTAACGGAGCTTATGGAGTTAAAGGCTGAGTAAGTAGTAAATAATAATTTTGGTTTCTATTAATCTTTATACGATTATTTTGGTTCCTACTAATTTTTATACATTAAGGTTTTACATATGTGCGGGTTTATATTAGCCTTGTTTACAAATTTCGCGTTGCAAATACTATAAAAAAGAGAAAATTGAAGAAATAGTCTGAACCATTTTGAAAAAAAATGGAGGTTAAAAGTACATTATATTGCTTTTAATTTAACACAAATTGAACAGGCTAATTGCGCCAGGAAGTACAAATTGAGTGCGCAGTTTGGCACCTCGATGTCGGCTTAACTTATCCACATGAATGCAGGAATCATGAAGGGTTCGACTGTTCGTCGATTAATAAGTTACACGAGCTGGGTTAAATACGTCGTGAGACAGTATGGTTTCTATCTTCTAGAGGAAATTAGAATAAAATAAGGATATCCCCCTCGTACGAAAGGAGCTGGGTATATTAACCTCTGGTTTACCTGTTGTTTATGTGCCCAATATTAAATATATGTAGTAAAGACCTAAACAAACTAAAGAGATGATAGGATCAGGGGTGTTACTTTCACTTAAGTAAATCTATAACATAGGCACGGCAGGAACGCTAAGTTAGTTAAAAATAAGTGCTGAATGCATCTAGGCACGAAATTTACTTTAAGATATTCTTAAATATACGTAGTGGAATACTACGAAATGATAAATAATAAAAATAAATAAAAAACGTTACTTACTTTTATCCCTAAAAGTAATAAAGCAAACCGCTGAAATAAAATAATTAAACTCATTACTTTTACCCCGAAAAGTAATAAACATGATTCAAAGGTAAGAAGTAAAAAAGTTATTTTC
>MXAW01000027.1:0-25920 GCA_002554605.1 Helotiales sp. F229 | reverse complement strand
TGGAGATCTTATTTAATTACGAATACGTGGAGACTGATCAACTATCCACGTCATTGAGAAGAATAGATAAAAGGGGCCGTTTCTTAAGTACTCAGCAACAGCTTTATTAGCGAGACATACAGCTTGATGCAGAAGAAGAAGCTACTGGACAGCTATCGATTACACGTAACTTATCCGCAGATATACAACCAATTCATAATAGACAGCGGTGGGTAACGAAAGTGGCGAGGGGGATGCCTTTGCTCAATGGCGATCGGGATCTCCAACGAAAGCTATCGACGAGCCGAACGAAGAAATGAAAATGATTTTGGAGAAAGCAAACAAAGATATACACCGACTATCAAATCCAAGCCGTTATCGCCTACTGAAATGCTGGGTTAGCCAGATCTTCTCACAGACAGGTACAGGAACTCTTTTGAGCTGCTAAAACTCACATAACGAACCAAAACAACATCGAAGGAACGTTTACAGAGAGATTGACAGACGGTGCTTGGAAAATTCCGATGTGATCGGTGTTACCACAGCTGGATTTGCTCTTAGGATATCCATTCTGCGGAACATAGATGCAAAAGTCACAATCTGTGAAGAGGCAGGGCAGATTTTGGAAGGACATCTGCTTTCAGCTCTCTTGCCAAGCTTAGAGCATCTAATCCAAATCGGCGACCATTCCCAACTACGTCCACCTATCAACGATTATAAACTCTCTATCGAAGGTCCTTATGGAAGTCATTACCAGTTGGACAGGAGTATGTTCGAGAGACTATCAACCTCTAAACATAGGAAACCTCCGCTATCTTTTCTAAATGTTCAACGGCGTATGAGACTGGATATATCGAGACTCTTGAAAGGGACAATCTACCCGGAGTTGAAAGATCATGAGTCTGTCAAAGCTATTCCAGATGTAGTTGGCATGAGAAAAAAATATGTATTGGCTTCACCACACGAATCAAGAAGATAGTTCCAGAGGAGATCAAGTACAGAAATCTTACCACAATGCTTGGGAGGTCGAGATAACTCATAGGCTTGTTCGACACATCGTTCGCCAGGGCGTTTACCAGTTACGACGACATTGCAATTCTAATGCCATATTTCGAGCAGCAACATAGGTTGAAGGTGAAGCTAGGGCAAAATGGCAATATCTTTTCAGGTGAAAATCAACTTTCTGCTCCCAAAGCGCCAAATGGCGTACCAGGCCAAAAGGATTGTCAGCAGGTTCGAATCTCGACTATGTAAGTCACATCTAGTATCCGAGCCCCTTTTTACTAATTCTGGATCAAGTGACGGCTTTCAAGGTGAGGAAGCCAAGATTAGCATTGTTTCTCTTGTAAGAAGTAATGATGCCGGAAAAAGTAGGGTTTTTGAGCTCTAGGAATCGTATGAACGTACTTTTGAGGTCAGACTTAAATCAATATTATTGTCCCCTTTAATTGAACAAGCTTTAAATGCTAGAGTACAAATTAATAATCCGGTATTTTTCAGATTATTACCTCTTAATCTTTTAGACAATCGATTTAGAATGATATTAAAATTATTATAAAATTTAGCATTTAATTCGTCTATTTCATTGTCTAATTCTCCTTGCTCAAAATGAGGGCTAGGGCATCGACTATAATCATTATTAGGATTTTCTTCTTTTTACATAATTATAACTTGTTAAATCATTATTTCTTAGTAAGATAAAGAATTTGATTTCTGAATGAAAAAAGGAGGATTTGGTATGAATGATCATTTTATTGAGGGGGATTTCTAGCTCTATATAACTACTTTAAGTACCAAGGCTCGGCTAGCTTTCGTCGCTCTAGTTGCTTATTTAGGCCTAGTTAAGGCCTCGCAAACTATCGTTATAAAACAATATCTGTAACTAACTCATTCATATTCGCATAGATCTGGCACAAGGGTTCCAGTGAGGGGCATCAAGGTGGTATGTGCTTCGTACACTCTGACTTTGCCATCTTTATTGACGACGCACTTCCACTGTGTTTTCTTGTCCGTCTTTGTTGCTGTTGCAAAAAATGCCATTGCCTTTGCCCGTTTCCTTGCAAACTCTTACGCTTAGTCGATTTCTGGCACCCATTTGGTCAACAATACACTTACAAGCCCTTTGAGCTATCGATCTGACAGAAGTCGCATGGACTTTCATCTTCTGGGATATGCGTCGGACTCTGAGGCCATACCCAATCTTTCGGCCAAGACTTGGGTCGTCTCCGTGGCCGCTCCGAATCATAAAATGGCGTACCGTACAGATTGGTGCGCAGTTCTGTAAATCCAACGTCGGTGGGTTCTGGCCCCGCCGGCCCAGGTCCTTTGAAGAAAATTCGAGGGTGTAATCGAAAAGCTTTCTTGTGCTCTCTTTTCGATCGCCTTAACACCTTGGAGACAGGCGCTTGCGACTGTGATTTCCACACTTTGAGCTTTTCCCTATCGTATCCATAGTGGGGTTGCAATTCGCCACGAATGTTGAAGACAACACTACCTGGAAAACTCTTTCCTCTTTCTGCCAGTGGGCCTTTGGTGCACTCTCCCCCCTTCCTGCGATTTGTGGCTGAAAAGACAAAGCGAGGTTAAGAACATGACTATCATAATTCTCAAATCCAGGTTTTAGCCTTGTTTCGAGCTTGGTTGATATAATGCTCTCTTTTGCTCCAGGTTACACACTCCTTGGAAACCTACAAGCAAGGTCAAATAGAGAATCACATTATGGGAGAAGAGTATCAATACCCGTGCATATGATTCTCCGGTGTGACCATCGATATGTCGTCGTAGTTTGTCGGCGCTGGAAAAGGTATAAAACCTCTCGCCATTCCTCTTACACAAAAAACAGACCTAGAAGGGTATCAGTTTGACTGCGGGGATTCAAATCGGCCGTGGTTCAAGAGACGCTCCGCCTTCTACCCCCAGCGTATGTAGTCCTTCATCTATTACGCTGGAGCTGACTTTATAAGTGTACAAAATCTCCCCAGGATTACGCCATCCCAGGGCCATACTATCGCCGGCCGTTATGTACCTGGGTCGACAGTCGTCGGTATCAGCCACTGGGCAACATATCAAGGGGAGAATAGCTTTCGTGACCCTCGTTGTTTTCTTCCTGGTCGTTGGCTTGGCGAAGAATCATACAAGAAAGATTGCAGGAGTGGTTTCCAAACCCTTCTCATCAGGACCGAGGAACTGTCTTGGGATGAATCTAGCAATTGCTGAGATTAAATTGATCGTTGCTAGGCTTTTCTTGAATTTTTGATATAGAACTCTGTCCAGAAAGCGAGAATTGGACAAGGAAAATGAAGGCATTTGGCGTGCATGAGAAGGGCCCACTGATGATTAAATATCGGACAGTGACAAACACTTCAACTCCAGTGTGAAAACTGGGCTTCACGGTATTCCTCGCTGCATCATCAGCAATAGATGTCCGAGGTATCTTGAAATTTCGGATACCTCGAATGTTCCGGGAAGATGTCAAGAAAGGATGCAACAGATACTGGACTCATGGAACAAGATACGAAGTAGCTTAGTTTATCGTGGACCAACGCATCTTCAAAAGACTTAGGCGTCTCAATAAAAATATTACATCTGACCTGTTACAGTCGCTCGCAAAACCGGCTTTATCCCCGCTTGCCCCCAGAAGTTCCGCAGTCCCACCAAAATACAGCGCTAGGTTCATCAGGCCAAGACGATTCCAGCTACGACTTGTAGTCAATTGACAGAAGCTCAATGGGTACAAGTAGAAATCCCCAATCAAGATCCCCAACGCGATCAAAAGACAAAAATGAGAGAATCAACTAACTTACATTAACTTCATTACATTTAAACCCAACCTGCCATCTTCTCTTACAATACTCACTCATAATAGGACAATCAGATTTATATTTTTGTTAAGGTATGTGCCTATAATAAAATGTTGAAATTAAGAGCCCCACCTCTTTCCTCACCGATCTATTAACTTATCCGCTCATTTCATTCCCTCCGATCCATCGGGCACTTCTTGAGAGGCCAAAAGGCAAAATTGCTCACGCCTCCCGTCCTCATCTTTCGCTTACCTAATTCATTCATTCTCCAAAATCCTTCCGTCACCTTTCCTAAGGTGTTGTCCTAATGGCTGATCTTTGACCCCTACTAGACGTTGTCAGAAATCCCTCGCAGCCCTAAAGTTTTTATCCACTCTTTCTTTTTCTCATCCTTATTGATACGACGCCCGCTCGAGTGTATCTGTTAACGAACTATCCACAAACAGACGGCGTGAAGACCTCGATCTTCACCATAGAAGGCTTCCTACAAGGCCCTGCGAATATGCAGGAAGCTTTCGTTGGTTTTCAGAGAAGCCAACTACTGTCTTCAGCTTTGTACACCGTTCAAGCCGACTTAGTATCTCGACGAGATGCTGAGATCTTGATCATCGTAGAATTAACTCTCGAAACTTTTAAGAACAGAATCTGAAAGATGCCGAAACGTTATATCCCCGATGACCCGAGGAGTGCGATAGTGAAAATGTATTGCAATTTTGTAGGCGCATAGATTGTTCGGAAATCTTACTCATATAAGCAAAGCTAAACAACTGAATAATTTTCTACGGCAGCAGACTCCTAAGGTTTATGGACTAATCTACCCATGACTAATGCACTCCTGAGCTTGAGAGAAAGGATCGAGCGGTAAAGGGTAAAGCTAGCGAGTCGGGTGAGATTTTGCTTGCTATATACGGCCTCCGTCATTTCCTCTGATCTCATCCACCGTTGCCGCCAATATACCTAATCCTGCAAATCTCTGCCAGCTTCCGTAACTTATTGCTTTCAATTCATCTCTCCTAATTGCAACCACACCAGCTTCCCAGTCAACTTACCTGCTTCCTCAATCCCTTGTAATCATTTCCCTGGGGAATTTATGACAACTATGAACGAGTCATGTTTCTCTTTATATCCGCAAAAAGAGGCGGCAGTGGCGAAGAAGTAAGCTACCAAAGTGCATGTCATATTCGGAAGTGTCAACATCGCAAATTACGGCTTGGCCAATAAAATGTCATGACCACCAATCTGTAATCTCATATCATCACCGCAATCAAGGGCGAGTATAGCATTTTACACTAATTAGCCATTCCATTACGTATACTTCCATAGTAACAAGTAGAAGTCGGGATACGTTTTCAGAATCTAGCAGCCTAATATTCACTCCCTCTTTTTTCAAGGCGCTGTGGCTTGTGCACACCAAATCTTCAGTTCATTTGAGATCCGATGAAGGAAAGTAAAGCGTTCACAGTGTGACAAATTTCTACTCTACTACTCGAGTACTACTCTAGAGTAGTAGAGTAGAGTAGAGTAGAATTAGAGTAGTCGTATTTTCAACTACTCTAGAGTAGAATTAAAGTAGTTATTTTTTGACTACTCTAACGTGAGTCGTGGCGTAATGCGTCTAGTGGCGTAATGCGTCTAATTGCGGGGGACCACCCTTCTAATCTTCAAATAACTCAACAATGGTAAGAAACAGAAGCAAAACCGCGGCAGAGCTTGATACTCTAGTTGCTAAAGCAGTTTCAGGAATTCAATCTGGACTATATAAGTCTTCGTACGAAGCTGCAAAAGTCCTAAAGATATCTAAGGATACTGTGACGCGACGCGTCCATGGAGGCTTAACGCGTTCTGAGGCCCGCCAGAAACAACAAAAACTTTCGTCCGCACAAGAGAAGGTTCTTCTTAAGTGGATTAAGAGGTTAACGATCAGTGGATATTCGCCAGGGCATTGGTTGTTAAAGGAACTCGCTGAAGAGATTCGTACGAAGCGGACTTACAATTTGGACGACCCCTCACTTGACGCCCTTCAACTCCCACCACACTACAGGCTTGGTCAGGACTGGGTTCCACGATTTATAAAACGACATCCACACCTTACAGTTGTTATTGGACGTCGAATTGACTCCGTACGAATGGACGGGGCAACAAAATCAGTCTTGGAGGCGTGGTTTAACGCGTACCAGAGCATTGTTCGGGAGTTTAAAATCTTAGAAAAGAACACATACAATATGGACGAGTCTGGATTTTCGATTGGAACAATGGAATCAACACGGATTATCATCGATACTACCCTTCGTACGAAACATCAAGCACATCCGGGTCGTCAGGAGTGGGTTTCAATGGTTGAATGCATCTGCGGGGATGGAACAGCTATCACTCCATTCGGTATTTTCAAAGGCAAAAACGTCCTTAAGAACTGGATTCCTCCTAAAGTTCAGGACGAGTGGTTCTTTTCAGCAAATACAAAGGGTTGGACAAGTAATCTTCATGGGTTAGAGTGGCTTAAACGCGTCTTTGAACCAGTAACGCGTACGAAAGCTGACGGCCAGTACCGTCTCCTTGTTTGCGACGGCCACGATTCCCATATTAGTGGAAGCTTTATTGCTCACTGTCTTCAGAATCGAATCGTCCTCCTAATCCTTCCTCCACATACGTCGCATTTGCTTCAACCACTCGACGTTGCGATTTTCGGTCCATTAAAGAAGCGGCTGACCGCAGCACTCTCCCACCTCAGCCAGGCACAGGTCGTACGAATACAGAAGTTCGAATGGATGGAGGCATATATTCAGGCTCGTTCGGAGGTTTTTAATCATTTCCATATTGAATCAGCATGGCGTGGATCTGGAATGATTCCATTCAACCCCCAGAGAGCACTTCGTACGATGGAAAGAGACCCTACCCCGGAGCCAGAAAGGCCGAAAACACCAACCCAGTTTGATATTTTCGACCAAGTCTTTATCAACAGTTCACCGCCGGACGAAGCAACTTTACGAGCAGCAAATGAGCTCTTAAATACAACAATTGAAGCTTGTACGATGCCTTTAACCCCGGTCCGTCAGTATATCCAAAAACTTACGGTTGGAACTGAGCAACTACGAGCGCAAAGTAGGGTCCACCAACATGATGCGGATAACCTCCGATCGATAATAAAGCAACGGACGACACGTACAAAGGGAAAAACGGGTGGTTTTGAAGGTCATTTCCATATTTCTACGCAAAAATTATGTGATGCTGTGGTTGCGGCCGAAAAAGCTACCAAAAAGCAGGCGGAGAAAAAGAGGAAAACCAAGGCCAAGATTAGGTCGTACGAAGCAGAGAGTGAGGAAGAAGTTGAAGAAGAAGGTCAAGATGATTCTGAGAGTGAAATAGGAGACTGTATTATAGTTGATGTTGAGTAATTGAAGATTTTGTTCGGAGTTTCCCCACAATTAGACGCATTACGCCACTAGACGCATTACGCCACGACTCACGTTAGAGTAGTTGAGTAGTAAAGTAGTAGTAGTAGTAGTAGTAGTAGTAGTAGTAGTAGTAGTAGTAATGGTAATGGTGGTAGTAGTAATAGTAATAGTAATAGTAATAGTAATAGTAATAGTAATAACTAAGGACTTATAAATAAATCGAATTTTTTTAGTCTATAATAGAAATAAGGAACAAAGTCGTCGCGTTCCTTCCTTCACAATCGCACAACGCACGGCCTTTGCCCAAACTTCATCTCTGCTGTCTCTCTCATCATGATCTCAACCATCTTATCACAGCACCAACTCGTTCGTTCGTTCGTGCGTTCGCTCGCTCGTTCGTACCACTCCACCTCACCCTGTCCGAATCGACACAGTCCATTTTCCCTTCGCCTTGTCAGGATCGACACCGTCAATCTCTCCACCTCAGGGAGATGGACGACGATACCTTCAACAGCTCCGACCTGGAGTTTGAAGCGCCTGCCAACCCTTACGCAAATGCTGGTGTCAAGAGCATGCAGGTCATCATCGACATGTCAGTTGAAGATAGAATCAGCTCGAAGAAGACGGTTAAGACACTCCGCTTGGTTGCGGCAAACCGAAGACCGATTACATAAATGCACTATGGTATAACCGATTCATGCAGTTTCAGACTCACACCTTGAAGCAAAGGTAAGATACCTCGTCGTTTGCTATTACTCCTCTTTACCTCCAAGACGGTAGCTAACATATGTAACTTGCAGCACAACAGCCACCCCAAAAGGGCAAGACATCCTACGATTCCTTGACTCTATCATATCCAAGATCATACCCCGTGTCAACGAAGTCCTGAGTGCATCATGGTTCCAGAGTGGTACAAGACGTCTCCTATCCATCTTGCCCTTCTACTTTCCCGGCTTTGAGCTCTCTAGACATGAGGGTTCGCGACTCAAAGCCTTTTTCAACCAGCTCATGCAAGAAGGACGGCTCACGCGAGCTCCTATACATGAGACGCAGTGGATTGGAGCGGTGCTGCTACAGCGTATAATGGTCGCTCTCTTTCGGAGGGCACTGGAGGAGGGAACAACGAATTGGGATCGAGTTCTTCAAAAGGTACTCTCATTGTTGCTGCTTGGTGCTTTGGCCTGCCGTTTGGGAGATATAACCAAACACAACAAGGATACACACGATCTCCCGTTCCTCTGTTATAAGGACATCACCATCAAGCTTGTGGGTGGTACTAGAATTGAACATCTGGTGGCCTTGATCGTGATCCGCAACGAGAAGGCAAAAAAGTAAATACCCACGGCCAATAAGGACTTTAGGGATCTTGCTCGGAGTTGTCTGATCGGGCGACCGTCCAAATCGACACTGTGGATCCGAAAGGCTTGTTTTCATATGCTGACCTTTGCTGATCGTGGTTCCAGGCTCAATCCACGAAAGAATCGCAAGGTCTCCATCAACGCGATTCCGGAGTACAGAGAAACATAATGTGCCCAATCAAGCTGCTCCTAGCATCTGCTATGCGACTTGGTGCACTAGAGGGTCCGATCGAGCGGGTCTTGGGCGCTGCTGCCGCGAGAATTGACAAGACAATCCGATGGATCCCAGGCAAGGAGCGCAATCCGGTCCTCTGTGCGTTCTCTCCAGCGGGTACAATGGTCATGGCAGACAAAGATGCCTTGACGGATCAGGTTAGTTCACCATATACAATGCCGGTCTGCACGCGGGTCTCTATAAGAAGGTAGTCCCGCACGATGTTCGTTATGGTTCTGCCAAGGATACTGCATACCTTGCTCCTATTCATGGGAATGGTCTCACAACTGCTCATGTCGCAGCAGCCTTGGGCCATTCAAACAATGCGTTGCGGTCTGGGCTTACCGCACATTATGTTGACCAGCGATCAGAGAATGATTGGGAGCGAAGAGTTGACACACAGTATAAGGATATTTTTGATAACGCAGTAACTCAAGAAGTGTACAAGAAGCCAATGTAGACCAGGATTAAGCTGAGTCAAATGTACAAGGACGCTGGGATGGAGACGTCGGATAGCACGGCGAAGAAAAGGCTTCGTGATCAGAAGCTGAAGGAGCATGAGAAGGCTTTGATGTCTCGGTCAGGGTCTGGTGAGTACCTCCAGGCCTCTCTCTTCTCAGCCCAATGACAGGAGGAGTTCTGCAACTAATTTAACATAATGTCCAGTCCTACAGCCAGCGTCCACCAACCAGATCATTGGCAGCGGAAAACGCAAGGCTATGGTTGATGATGGTGAAGGGGAGCCACCTAATAAGATGATTCACAGTCCATCCCGTCCGGTCCCCGACGACTCTGAAGGTGGTGGAATGGACAGTATCGATTC
Organism: Helotiales sp. F229; assembly: GCA_002554605.1. Taxonomy (NCBI): domain Eukaryota; kingdom Fungi; phylum Ascomycota; class Leotiomycetes; order Helotiales; species Helotiales sp. F229. Next base: position 16,354 of record MXAW01000027.1, on the reverse strand, counting down.
TTCGCTCTTCATGCCTAGCCTAGGGGAGGATGGTGACCTTGCAAGCCGGATTGATCCTCGGCTTCCGAATACAACGGACTCCCTCCAGGGAGCTATTGCAGGTGATGGATATAAGGATGATGTTGAGACTAGTACAGAGATTCAAGAGATGTTCCTATATCAACTCGGTGCCGAACTTGGGATTCCTTCAGCTCTCCAGCTTCCTGATCTTGAGTACATCAAATTCCTCTCTCGCGTCAACATTATTACCCGAAGTCAAAGTGGTCCAGCTGATTATCCCGTCGTCTCTGATTGGTTTCATGGAAATGGACGGGATCCACCCACGTTGTTCCGAAATGACTGTAAGACACCTGGTTGTCAGTTTACCACTCCTGTCCTGTTCACGATGCGCTCCCATGAGTCAACGTGCTCAGCAGAGAAGGTCGAGAGGAAGAAAGCTGTAGACAACTTATTCCCTTGCACCGTCGATGATTGTGCTTCAACTTTCACAACCGCTAAACGCCTCGCCGCCCACGTCAAATTAATCCACGACTACACGGCTCATTGTTGCAAGGAAAATGACTGCGAAGACCAGACTCTATATAAGTCCTCAGCAGAATATAGACAACACTTCAGGGTCGCTCATCCTCTTTGGTTACCAAGGAAGTGTCCCGTAGAAGACTGTGCATTAATGACCGAGTTCACCAGTCAGAACGGTCTAGAAATACACCTCGCACTTTGCCATTATATAAAGGACAAGTTGGTCCTGAAGGCCTATTCTAACCGTCGGGTTCGGACGTTTCTTGTCAACCAGAGATGTTCCTATCATGGTTGCACACACCCGATGTCATTTAAGCAGAAGAAGGCCTTGCTCCATCACCTCCGCAAGAATCACCAAGTCTCGGATGAGGATGTTGAGAGTCACATCCAGAGAGTAGAAGACTAGGTTCACTGAGTTTATCCCTATTCTCATGTGCCGGTATTGGACGCTGTCCATTTGCTTTCTATTCATAATGGTATCAGCGGAGGAGACAATATGCCAGCTAGAACAATTATCATAGAACTTATGGCAGTACAGCGGGAGAAGGATTCGACACTATCGATTAAATGAAACGAATAAATATATACGGAGAAACATATAACCAGTTCTTACTGATCCCTAATTCCTATTCCCCCTTTCTGGTGTACATCTTCGTGTGCAGGGAGTCTGACTGACCAACAATTTAACATGTATTCTGTACAGAAAGGCCATGAAATTGTATTATGATTTTGAATCACGGCAATGCTCCAACTGTAAGAATGGCCCGCTGGTAAGAGGTTACAATACACATGCACTTGGACTGAGCGCAATGGCACAACTAATGACGAGGCAGCCCAGCCGGTCACTCACACTCTGTGGTGTCCCTGATTGTGTCTGTAGGGACAAACCTTTCCCATCCCGGAGCAGTTACCTGCCACACCTGCGAAATACTCACAACCTAATTACTGCATTGCTCCACCATTCCTTGTTCATTGAGTAGAGGTTGTACTTGTAGCACCTACTCGAAAGAATTCTTTGCTTACTCCATCCCCAAACAGCAATTAGTACGAGCAATGGCTGGAGGAGATGAAGTCGGAAACAAGGATTGGGGAATGAGATGTATGGATGAAGAAGCTATCGGAGCGGTGTCGCTCTTTATATACACTCTAGCGCTAGGTTGGGCTCATTGCAACCCACCTATCTAGCTAATAAAGCGACCCTCGTCACTAGATGTGCTCATAACGACAGCCCTATTTCTTCTAGAGCTCTCGCCTCCTCCAAGGGCTACGCCCCTCGCTATACTGGTTTCTGCGCCACTGCAATAGCGTTTTGCGCCCGACAAGTGCAGTTCACGCAAGCGTGGGTTCGTCTTGTCAGGGGTTCCTCGGATGCGATCGTCTGAGCAATCTACGTTGTTCCGAGTACTCTTAATTCCTGAGTTCTCCTTCTAGTCAAGGAAAGGAATCAGTCTATGCAAATCGGTAGTGTCGATTTGAAGAAACCTACGGCTCTATTGATCACACTGTACCAATATTGTACTACCCCTCTTGGCGTTCTCGGCCCACTCTGCAACCTTGTTGACCCGGTATCTGACCTCCTCGGCCTTTTCATCGCACTGCATTTTAACACTAGGTCTTGATGTTAGCATCGTCCAGGATTTGATGTATAGTCGGAGAATGCAGTTTTAGAACCATGTTGTGAAGGAAGGAAAAAGATGGACAATCTTTCTTGCTGGTTACCGTCTGGCTGCCCAACTTTGATGGTGCTGGACTCCAGGCTGTCGCTTTTCCATGGGCTTTCAATGAACCTTCTTCCTCGCTTTCCTCTTCATGATCATCACTGTTTCTGGTATTTGCATTTGTATTCAGCTACGCTCGAGCTCCTGTTTGGGTTCACGGTCATCCTCATGAATCTAGAAGGCTGCCAAAATGCGGTGAGAGAGCTGAAAGCAATGGATATGGATCCCAGGGAAGATATGCCATTCAACTTTCTTTTCCGCGGCCCACCTGGTAAGTCGGGTGGACTACAAGTAAGTTATTTACTCGTCTAACAAATTACAGGTACTGGAAAGACTTCAATTGCGTAAAAAGAAATGGGCAAAATCTTCTACGATTTAGGATTCCTTGGCAATACAAGTCGGGTTTTACATAACGAATACTTCTGGGACTTTCTTAGGTCAATTAATGACTTGTTCAATATGGTCAATTTGCGTAAGAGCTATCAAACGTATGTGCAAGAATATTATTGTAACAGCCTGTAAAACCTCGGAACATAAATGACTAATTTTTGTAAACATGGTTCAAAATCAAAGGTAATCTCCGTTACAAATGTCTCGGCGTCTCCTTTCAGACACCAGCTTGGAGGCAACTGCTACCTTTACTTTGCTTACATTCCTTTTTGTGCGATTTCCATGCCCGCGTCTGACAAGCTTGATTGCAGTAGCTCACCTTGCCGCACCTGGCACATTATTAAAGCCGATTTGAGGTTTTCCCACAGTGGTCACACCGAATACCATCACTTGTGCCAGGCATAGAGAGGTCACTTATCTTCCGTTAAATCTGGTCTCTTTGCTCATCCGTAAGGAGTTGTTCTATGTAAAGCACCGCGGAAAGGGGCATGATTCCATTGCGTTTTGCATACTGTTTGAAGTCCGCCCAATCCTCATGTCCAGGAAACCCATTTGCGTCTTGGTATTCGCCGCATGAGCATATTGCAGACTCACAATGTGCTGTGCATAGAAGTATTTCCCCTGTTTGCGCTAGTGGCAATCCTGATTGTGATGCCATGTCCCGCGGCAACACTCCACGAGTGCGGGAAGCAGCTGTTTCCATAATAGCTCCTCTTCTCAGGATGTCACGGTAATCTTGAGGGCTTTACCTGACTTGACTATGTGTCCAAGTTTTGACTTCATTTCCGAGACTCCTTGCTTCGTTAAGGGGACAACGTATGCATCGAGAACAATTGACTTTTGAGAGAGATTATGACGAAGAGTAGATGCAAAAATCAGCGTTTTATGCTTTCATGAGAGCTGAAACAGCCGCATTTGACCATGATTCTGATTAAGTCCAATGAAACTCTGAAATATCGCATTGATAGAGCTTTTGAGTTGAAGCATGCCTTGAGAGGATGTGTTCAGTGATTTATGTTCTTATAATCTCCTTTCTACGTAAGCCAGGTGCCAAGGATCGCCAGCTGTCACGTGCCGAGAGCTTTGGTGCTGATGAACCTGAATCATATACTCCAACACTGGATCCTGACTGAAGTCCGCAAAGAAGGCTTCTATACGCTTATGGAAAAAATTTAGAGCATTGGATTCAGTATTCGATCTATTATTCGATTAAGCAGAATTAGGAGAGGGAGGATGGAAAGGGTGGTGGAGGACTCGACCCTGACGCGTCAGTCGCGTCGCGAACGAACGAAAACCCGAAGGCCTTGGAACTGGAAAAGAGAAGGCATGGTGGAAAATCAGTTAACGGCAATCTATTCGAAACATTAAGCCAGAGGCCTAGTGCTGCAAAGGACTGGGACGAAAGCAACGAGAGTGATACAGACGATGTGATCGAAGTGAGGGATGGGACCCCTGACGCGCCGCGACCGAACCGCACGCGACGCCGACCCAAGAATCTGTCTCATGCATCGACTGGAGAGTCTACGAGAACAGAAGAGGCGGAGGGCGGTCTTCTCTCCACTATTCTGTCGGCAATTGAGGAAGTAAAAGCCAGCAACGTGGAACTTATCGCAGAACTAGCGGAGGTCAAGGCCCAACTTGCAGAGGCCAAAGCACAACTGGCAGAGATAGTCGTGACCACAAACAAAGGTTCAGGACCAGGCAGATCCCCACAGCAATCGTACGCCTCAGTTCTCACAAGATCAAGTGATTTGTCGTTCTCAGCCAGCCAAGCTGTTGCTGCAACTACGCCATCGATGGCTGATGAGCTGTACTGCACAGTTGACACGTCCAGAGTAGAGGAGGAAGACAAGAGCAAGGCACAACCAGGAGCGATTAGGAAGGCAATCGAAGAAGAAATCCGGACAACAGAAGGGCAGGAGCATTGGCGTTGCGTCGCCGTGATCAAGGACGCCAGGAACTATGATCGCATCAGGGTAACGTGCAGAGATGAAGCCGAACTTCAAAGGGTCAAGAAAGCAGCGGAGAAGACCGCGGTGACAGGTGTTAGGGTGCTACGAGACCAACTATATCCCGTGAAGGTAGACAATGCCAACCGAACAGCCATTCTCGATCAAGATGGAAAGGTTCTACCCGGTGCCGCCGAAATCCTTGGGAAGGAAAACGATGTACACATAGCCAAGATAGGATGGCTTAGCAAGAAGGACACGGGGAAAGCTTACGGATCAATGGTTGTCTATGTCACAAAAGGCAGCGAAGCAGCACGACTGTTACAAGACCAATACTTCCATGTCGCAGGAGAGTCAGCTTACACCAGGGTTTTCGAGCCGCGATATGGCCCGCAGAAATGTTATAGATGTCAGGAAACAGGGCACAAGGCATACTCATGCACGCAACCGCAGGTCTGTGCTAGATGTGCTCAAGTGGGACACCATCACAGTGAATGTCAAGCAGTAATACCAAAGTGTATTACATGCGGAGGGCCACACGAATCGCTCAGCGGGAACTGCGGAACACGTCACAGCTCCCGGGATGCATAAAACCTTCCAAATACTTCAATTGAATGTCCGGAAGCAGCGAGAGGTGCAACACAGTTTAATGAGTGATGAACAACTAAAGGATTATGGAGTGTTGGCGATATCTGAGCCATATGCGAGGATCATCGACGGCACTCTGGTGACAGTCCCTATGGGACACCAAAACTGGACCAAAATAGTACCCACAGTCCAACGTGAGGAAAGGTGGGCGTTTCGAAGCATGCTCTGGATTCGGAAGGACATCGAAGCAGAACAGGTACCAATGCAATCATCGGACCTCACGGCAGCGGTGTTGCGACTCCCAGACCGGTCGATACTGGTAGTGTCAGTCTACGTTGAACCGCAGGATGCAGAGGCATTGAGGGTTGCGATCTGCGAACTACACCAAGCAATAAGGGAAACACGCAGGAGGATCGGCACCCGAGTGGATGTAGTAATTGCCGGGGATTTCAACCGGCATGATCAATTATGGGGAGGAGAGGACATCTCACGGGAAAGGCAGGAGAGGCCGATCCGATCATCGACCTCATGAGTGAACACGCTCTTCGTAGCTTGCTCCCGAGGGGTACGAAGACGTGGCAACGGGGAATCACGAGTCAACAATTGATCTAGTACTAGCTTCCGAGGAATTGGCAACGTCAGTGGTGAAGTGTACAGTCCACACGACCGAGCATGGATCCGATCACAGAGCAATTCAGACGACTTTCGACGTCGCGACTCCGGAACGAGTTGTTGAAGCAAGGCTGCTTTTCAAGAATGCTCCGTGGACCGACATAAAGGCCAGGATTACCACCACTCTTCGCTTCGTTCCATTTGGTGGCAGTGTACAGCAACAGGCTGATGAGTTGATGGCAGCGGTGCTGGAGGCAGTCCATGCACTTACCCCAAAGGCCAAGCCTTCACCATATGCAAAGAGATGGTGGACCACGGACCTCACCCAGCTTCGGCGAGTCTACACATACTGGAGGAACCAAGCAAGAACTCAACGGCGAATGGGTCACATGGTTCCAAACTTAGAACAGCAAGCAAATGACGCTGCTAAGGAATACCATGATGCCGTCAGGAGGCAGAAAAAGGCTCACTGGGATGATTTCCTCGCAGATGACACAAACATCTGGCAAGCGGCAAAATACTTGGATCCCAGTGGCAGCTCAGCATTTGACAAGATACCGCCGCTGACGAAAAGAGACGGATCCACCACGAAAGACAAAATTGAACAAGCGGAAGAACTGTTGTCGGTGTTCTTTCCCCCACTACCAGTGAGGATAGAAGATGAAGGACCACGCCCACAGCGAGCTGCAGTGGTCATGCCTCCCCTAACGATGGAAGAGGTAGAACGGAGAATTTTTGCGGCGAAGTCATGGAAGGCGCCAGGAGATGATGGGTTACCAGCCATGGTATGGAAGCAGGTATGGCCGGTGGTGAAAGACAGAGTGTTGCTCCTCTTCCAGACATCGTTGGATGAAGGGGAGCTCCCTACGCAATGGAGAAATGCCAAGATCATACCACTGAAGAAGCCGAACAAGGGAGACTACACGGTCGCAAAGGCGTGGAGGCCGATCTCGCTGCTCTCCACACTTGGAAAGACACTGGAGTCTGTGGTTGCTGAAAGAGTATCGCACGCAGTGGAGACTTTTTGGTCTGCTCCCCACGAACCACTTCGGGGCCAGAAAGAAGCGTTCTGCTGAACAGGCACTCCTGCTGCTGCAAGAACACATCTATAATACATGGAGATCAAAGAAGGTCCTCAGCTTGGTTAGCTTCGACGTGAAGGGCGCATACAATGGGGTGTACAAGGACAGACTGTTGCAGAGACTCGCAGCGAGAGGCATCCCGCCGGCTCTGGTGCGGTGGATTGATGCCTTCTGCTCAGAACGCACGGCAACCATCCTAGTAAATGGCCACACCTCTCAACAACAGTCACTGCCACAAGCAGGCCTACCGCAAGGGTCACCACTTTCGCCAATATTGTTCCTCTTTTTTAACGCCGACTTGGTTCAACACAAAGTGAATGCAAATGGGGGAGCAATGGCATTTGTGGATGATTATAACGCGTGGGTTACAGGGCCATCAGCAGAAAGCGAACAGAGAGGGGATTCAAGCCATCATCGACAGAGCAATGGAATGGGAGAGGCGGAGCGGAGCCACGTTCGAAGGGGACAAGACAGTAATAATTCATTTCACCAGGCGGCCGGACCGAAACTAGCACCAGACCGTTCACTATCAAAGGGGAAGCAATTGCACCAAAGGAAACGGCCAAGATCTTGGGAGTGATTATGGACTCGGGACTCCGGTATGTGCAGCACATCGGAAAAGCAACGACCAAGGGCCTTTTGGCCGCCATGGCACTGAAACGACTGCGGCTAGTTTCCCCCTCAACTGCAAGGCAGTTGTTTGGAGCGACGGTAGCGCCAGTCGTGGATTATGCCTCGAACGTTTGGATGCATGCTTGCGGATACAAAGGCGTGGCCTTAATGAACAGAATTCAAAGAGTCGGAGCACAGGCCATTACAGGAGTCTTTCGAACAGTGGCAACTGCAGTTGCAGAAGCCGAGGCTAGCATACGCACAGTAGCTGAGCGGCATGTAGAGAGAACCACGAAGCTATGGGTCAACTTCCACACGCTACCTAAGACGAACCCGCTCTCGAAACTGAACACCAGAGAACTCCGAAGATTCACCTCACCATTGCAAAGGATAGCTCGCGCGCACCAAAACACACCAACAGACAAGATGGAAGTCATTCAGCCGTATGTGATAGCTCCGTGGGAGGAACGACTCCCGTCTACAATTAACCCTGGAACGGAGGAGGCCATAGACGCTGCGAATTCCATTTGCGGTATACGGATTGCGACAAGCTCGTCCGCGAGGAAAGGGAGAGTTGGGATGGGAGGAGCCATCCACGACACCCTCGGCATTATAACGGGTAGAGAGCCGATCACATACTCAGCTACCTTAGGAGCAAGAACGGAACATAACCCATATACAGCAGAACTCGCCGCAATTGCTATGGCAATGGAACAGCTCCCACTACATCTGGTGGGAAGACAGATCACTATTGTCACTAGTAACCAAGGGCCCTCCTAGCAACAAGTCAACCAAAACATCAATCAGGGCAAGCTAGCATTGAAAAGATCTACGAGTCAATTGGCAGACTCAGAAAAGGGGGCAATTCTGTCTCTATGATGTGGATTCCATCTCAGGGGAGCTTCGAACTAGGCGACAGAGCAAAGGAAGCAGCGCGAAAAGCCACCGAGCGAGGTCAAACACCACAAAGACAATATCCACAAGCCAAGTCCACCATCATAAACAACGCCATAGCGAAAGAGGAAACAAGGACCCTGCCAGACGGAGTAGGAAAGTACTCGAAAGAAATGGACACAGCACTGCCAGGCAAGCACACTCGTATCCTTTACGACAATCTCAAGCGGAAAGAAGCAAGCGTATTAGCACAACTCCGAACGGGAATGGCACGACTCAATGAATACCTCCATCGGATTGGAGCAGCGGAATCAAACCAATGCCAATGCGGCCAAGCGAGGGAAACGATTAAGCACTTTCTCTTCCGATGCACGAGATGGGATGCATACCGAACGCAAATGCTAGCACAGACAGACACAAGAAGAGGTAATCTCTCCTTCTACCTGGGGGGAAATCCCCATCTGACCCAGAGACATGGACACCAAATATGGAAGCAGTACGAGCAACGATCAAGTTTGCCATTGCCACAGGACGACTGGACATGGAGGTAGAACAGGCAGCCAACACTCCACAACCGTAAATCCTATCTCATTCTCTCACCCCGACTAACCCCCAACACCCCTCGTATCCCCAGCAGGTCTCGCTTCAGTCGCCGACGATAGGACATTGAACACTTGGAGGAATGATCTTCAAGCTCACTTGCTACTAACCACACACGAGACCTCGTTTGATCAAGGCAATTACCGAAAGTAGAAGATACTAGAAGAGGCATTTCTGTACGGGCTTCAGGAGGTCATGGAAACACTGAAAGAAGTGGATTATGTAATATAGACTAGGGCCCTTTAGGTTTAGAACCGGGCGAATAAACTTCATCATCATCATTATACTCCAACACTTACATATTAATTGTTCTCGATCTATTTTATTACACTTTATATCTTCGCTTATTCTGTACTATTACAAATTCTCCGCTACCCCATGTACATCGGTATATTTCAAAAGGGATAAAGAAAAATAAACTAGCAAAATAGTAGCTAGAACAATATATTCAAAATGGAAAACCCTAACATAAAAACATAATAATAAATGGCTCTAATACAAATACTCAAAGCTCTAAATTACAACACCATAAACCCTCCTAATGTCTGAATATTCCCAAACCGAGAAGTAAGCCCGCAACGCTAGTCCACCACCACTGTGAAATGATCTTCGATCCTCCTTAGCCACTGTGTATGTGCGTATTCATGATTTACCTTGTCTCCTCCATGGGGTCTATGGAAAACTACCACTCCAAGAGGTCCTTCGAACCGATAGCATGCCCCGCCTTGGCCATGAATGTTATACCCGATTCCTATCATAGCCGAACAAAAAATCTGGCCATAAAACCTCTGAACGATTCTCCAACAGCGCTTTCCAGAACGCTAAATTTGTATCTGGTCTAATAATGACAGGAGCTGGCCGTGAAGGCTTCTCCACAGGAGAAATAGGAACCTCAGGAGAAGGCGGTGCCGCCTTGATTGGTTTTCGCCTGCTCCGCTTTATCTGGATCTGAGTAGGGCTGGGGCACGATGGGCGTATATGGTGCAAAATCTGCTGACGATTGGACAGTCTCGATCGAAGAAATCGGACCAATCTGCTGAATTATGCCAATTATTGACTTGACTTCAGTATCTTGCGATGACCGTGGCATACATTCGTCAACAGATTTCCAGTATTGAATATGCCGTGACTGTAGAATTTCCTTCTCATTTTGTATGAGAAACATTGAGTTTGCCACTGTATTTACTCAAAGCCTGAATTGTCTTTTCAGCGATTAACATATACGGGCGTGGCCGCGTCTTCCACTCTGCGACTAAATCGCCAAACACCGTTGCGTATAGACTGGTGTTACTTGCGAACTTTGTAGTGATTCGTAGTTTCTTCCAAACAAGCTGCCATAACTGAGATATCGTTGAGAGCCATAGATACGTTTGGGGGAATTGTCGCTTGTGCTTCAGCCTTTTTAATTCCCTCATCGATTACTCTTAGGACTCTAGAAATTCCCATCACCCGAAGACAGGGATCGTTAGTCTTCATGATGTCGAATAGCCTGGAGAAAGGAGCGCCACAAAATTCATCTGTCGGCCATTTAATGTCTTTCAATGAACACAGCAGCTCGTTGAGGGTACCCTGGAGTGCTACATGGATAGATACTAGCGATTTGAATGCCTCTCGGTTTTCAGGGGATACCGAGATTGTCGAGCCATCTTGTGCCTTGCGCCAGCAATCCGTTTGTACGGCACCTAGCGAATTGGAGGGTATAGAGGGGACTGGTGGCGAGGAGATGGCTCTCGCCAAGAGTAGTTGTTCATGACCTGCCACAGACAGAATTCTTGGAGTTTCTCCTGGGCAAAGCGCTCTATCACAAGCATTGCTTCACGATCTGATGTGCACGAACATGACCCAAGCCACATTTCAATTGTTTTAATGCACCAAATCCAGCTAACAACGACTACATCAGGACCTTTGGCGGCGGTACGAAACTTTTGGGTCAGGGGTTTTACGGGAGCATTTTGCGACGTAAAAAATCTCAAGGTACTGAACTCAAAGTTTGGCCTGACATACTATCATCGATAAGTCGCTCCACAAGAGCTCGGACTGTGCCACCCCCAAATTCCTCCTCCTTACTATGCAACAGCTCCTTTGCGAAGAAGTGCTTGATGTCTTTCTGCTGATCCGCCACTCTTCCATCTGTGCCGCTTGACTCCTCAGTGGGGCTGTGTGTTCTTTGAAGCATCCACTGTATAAAAAGCTGAAGCTGCTATTTACCATAACATGGTTATGACATCGTCATAGTGGGAATTTGGGGACTGTACTTGTCGAGTTCCAGGACGGCACCGTAGGATGGGACTGGTTGACTTGAAGCTTCGCGGGACTTTTTCGTTCATTGCATTGAGCCGGTGTTTGAGTATGTGCTCTTCTTTGCATGGCTACATAGTCTCTCATCACTCTGGGTGGGTGGAAAGACAGGTTGTGACTGCTGTGACCTTTCTATGCGTTTTCTTCTCTTATTTTTCATTTCTGGGCCGAGACTTGCTGCTTTATATGATGCGGCATAGACGAGCTTCCATGGGTGAGCTGTTAAACTGTTGATTGATGTGATTAAAACGGTCCTGGATGACATCGATCTTTGTCTAAATGATCCTCAGAATGCTATCCACCAGATCCCATTCTCTGTAGTCTTGGAGAAGGGGAACCGTAGCCAGCTAAACCAATTGTTTCCTCGTAACAATCGTCTAGACGACCATCTAAGGCGATAACCTCATCCATGTTGAGATCTGACCAATGGGCCTTTAGACGGCGTCTCTTGTTCTTAAGGATTCTGTTTCCTCGTAGTGCGGCGACTTGGGTGAGGCTGGCGTTCTGGTATGGATTGGAAGGATACAGTTATCATCTTCAACTTGAAGCATTCCTCTCTTCTTTGCTATTTGAGTTTCCGGACTTCTCCACTCGCCGCATGTTGTGACCTGTTTGGATTGATCATTAAAAGTGACCTCGGGATCCAAGTTCTCACCCCTCTCGTCAATCTCAGGGTGTTGCCCATTTTTGTTTTTTGCCGTCGGCACGCTGCGTAGTTGTCGAGTTCATGTCCACATCTTGTTGTTGGAAGTCCACTCCTTCGAGACCGACTCCCGCAGCGAATTTGCTATTGACACCTTTCTGAGTTCCAACACCGACATGCTTTGTTGCTCCCCCCTCGTCATGGCCAGCACTCAAACTAGGTTCACCTTCTGCTTCAAAATCCTTGCCGATTTGAGATGCTGATGACCGCTCAATAACAAATCTAACACCGTGCGTAACCTCTCCACGATCGATGATATCATCGAGATCCTGTTGCTGCTTGTCTTGAATAATCCCACATGCCAGCTGCGTCCTCATCATCGCCACATCAAATAACGTTTGCAAGTTGTCCAAGGAAGACACGCTGAAGGAACGTTGCTGGATCAGCAAGAAATCTCCTTGTATGCTCTAAAACGTAGAGCCCGCACTCTCTATCATTGTTCTGTCGCAGTACTTGCTTTGGGAGCTTCATCTCAATGCAAGACTCATTAAATTCCATGTCAAACTTTGAACGTGCTTCGACGCAGATGTACGTCCTTATGTGATTGGCAACGCGCATATTTTCTGGCCCAGAGCCAAGGGAGTCGAGTACAGTGACGAAGGCTGTTGGCCCCTGTACATGGCCATCTGCCCTAGCCAACAGGCGCCTCCCGGGCGTCATATTCCCAGCTATGACTAGGAGCCAATGTTGGATTGTCTCGTCATAGATTGGGAGTAGAAGGTATTCCGCATCGGAAAGACTAACGCAGCTATGATTCCTGGGCCATCGCGACACGCTGTCAGGACCAATGGTGTCGCAAGAGCCCGATTGGAGGTTCGCATAAAAGAAGCTGGGCTGGGTAAAGATCTTTGAAGTGGTAGCAGATGATTCCAGCAAAGAGCTTATGCAGTAATTGACAACATCTTCCGTCAGTCTTTCGTCATCGTCGAACTCCTGTAGATGTCGAGGTTCCAGACTGCAACTCTTTGGCGGGTTAATAGCTTTCCAGGTTTACCCCACAGCCTGCTGAGGCGTTGGCTTGACTTCTCGGGCATTTCCAGATAAAATTTAGAATTTCCGTCTTCATCTGTATTGTCGAAAAATAACATCCCGTCGTCCCGTTCTGATCTACCAGGACTTTCATTGCCACGGCGATTTTTACTGTCGAATAATATCCTGTCCTCCAGTTCCGATATATCAGAACTTCCATCGTCAACGTCGCTTGAGTTGGCAGATTTGTTGAATAGTGGGGAAAATCCGGTTGGGGCTTGAGAGAAAATGCCGTGCTTGCCAACACAATTGTCACAATCTCCCTCAACCTCATCTGAGCTGAATTGAGATGGCGTCAAAGACTAAAGCGCACCCGCGACCCCGTTCAATATCAATATCGTCACCAATATCGCTTTCGTCTATATCGGGAGGGGTATGTTGGTTTTCGAGTCGCCGAGCAGGAAGCCTTTTTATAATCTTGCGTTTTAGTTGCGGATGATTTCGACAATGGATTTTAAGATTTTGGGGTTGCTGGATCTGGACCTTTGCGCGATTGGGAGTCAACATTGATCGTCCAATATCTCCAACCTTCAGGATAAATTGGAAAGTATAACATACCTGGAGTTGCGGAATTTCGTTCACCGTCGCTGGTAGGAGGTGATAATGGCATCGGGTACAGCACGAGTTGATAACACTTGACATCGCTGAATGTAAACTTGATCATATCATTCGAGACATTCCTCGAGCGGTTCCCCCTTCTCTCTTCCCGTGCCTTCTCAAGTCCGTTGAGCAATGACTCAAGTGTGAGGTCCTCCGATAAAGCGCCGGCAGCGTGAGATGCCCTTGAGACCCTTGACTGACTCAGAGACAGTGTGACAAATTTCTACTCTACTACTCCAGTACTACTCTAGAGTAGTAGAGTAGAGTAGAGTAGAATTAGAGTAGTCGTATTTTCAACTACTCTAGAGTAGAATTAGAGTAGTTATTTTTGACTACTCTAGAGTAGTTGAGTAGTAAAGTAGTAGTAGTAGTAGTATAGTAGTAGTAGTAGTAGTAAGTAGTAGTAGTAGTAGTAGTAGTAGTAGTAGTAGTAGTAGTAGTAGTAGTAGTAATAGTAATAGTGTAATAGTAACTAAGGAATAAATCGAGATTTTTTTTAGTCTATAATAGAAATAAGGAAAAAATGAGTAACTAAATACAAATAAACTAATCAATAATAAATAAGTCCTGAGCTATATTAGGACTAGCTTCTTCTTGTCCTCTAATAGTTTCCTCTTGAAAAACACCCCAACTTTTAAGTGAAATAATTAACTCAAAGGTCTCTTTACTTAGCCTATTTCTTAGCTTATTAATAATAAGAGCCCCTTGACTAAAATATATCTCGGAAGAAGCCGAAGTAGCCGGAATTTGTAAATAGTTTCGAGCTATTAAAGATAATACCGGATATTTATCTTTATTATTAGCCCAAAAGGTTAAAGGCGTACCTATTAATACAATTAGTAAGTTTATTATTTATTACTTAAATAAGAAGAGGACTTACGTTTTTATTGGCTCTTCTTTCTTCAAAGTAAAGAGTAAATTCATCGAGCTCTTCTTCTTCGTTTTCAATATATATATCTAAGTCGTCGTCGTCTCGATTTATATTTATATTCTCGGCTTGTTGCGACGGAGGTAGACTTAATAAGTAGTCTTCTTTATAACTATAAGTTAAAGTTAGTATAATTAGTTATAATATTATATATTAGAGTTTAACTTACGTATTAATACTTCTTTTAATTGATTAAAGATATCAGTAGATTGACCTCTACTAAGGCCGATAAGCTCTAGTCCGTCTCTTTTTATTCTAGGGTCTAGAATTAAAGATAAGTATAAAGCTCTATTATTAAGGTTAATACCCTGTTTAGGGTAATATTTCCTTAATTTTGCGATACCCTTATTTATAGCGTCTGTAAAAATTGGATCCTATATATTATATTAGTATATATATATAAAAGGATAAGGATAAGATATAAATATAAAAATAAAAGTACTTACATTTAGTTCTTCTTTTATATCTCTAGTCGATTATATATATTATAAACCTCAGGGATTAAATAATATATAGTCGGATATTTATCGGCTTGTAATTTCGTAGTAGCCTTTACAAAGATATTAAATATCTTAAGGCACTTTCTAGATATTGAATATCTAAGTCTTTTAATAAAAAGAATATCTCTATTCTTTTTAAAGACCTTTGATTCCGAAGAAGTAATAACTAGCTTAATAGCCGGCCATAAGTATAAGAAGTCTTTTAGCATATTAGCTGTCGAAGACCACCTAGTTTTTTGATCTAATAATAAGTTACTAATATTTAATAAATAAGTTTAGTTAGTACTTACCTAATTGAGGTATTCTAGCTTCTTTAATATTAAGAGCTTGAATTTGACTTTTTAATAGTCTTATATTCTCTTGAGAGTATTTGATACCGATTATAATCTTCCGAATTCTTTTCCATAAAGAAGTACCTTAATATATAATTAGTATTTAAATAATAAAAGATGATTTAATATAACTTACTATTCGGAATATTGTCTTCAATTTCTTCTTCGTTTTCGACATTATAAACGTCGATTTATTTTAAGTCGTTATAAGCGTCTTTAATAATCGCTTTTAATATATCTTGAACGACTAAGTTAAGTACGTGAGTAATACAAGATATATCGCCTTGAAATAATAATCCGGAGATATCGTAATAACGTTTTAAAGCTCTTATTAAAGTATCGTTAGAGCTAGCGTTATCTCTAGTAATACTATTTAAGAGTTAGCTTTATATATAATAATATAAACCTTAATTAAAGTAACGTACCTAGAGATATTATATTCGATATTATAGTCTTGTAAAGACTTTAATAACTCTTCGAATAAGTAAAGACCTGAGTGAGGCTCTTTTAGGTCTCTCATTGATAATAAATAAGACTTTAGTTCGAAGTTCTTATTAATAAAATGACTATAATAAGTTAGTATATAATAATAATTAATATAATCAATAATAACTTACAGAGTAATTCCGAGATAAGCGTCTTGATTAATAGCAGTCCAAGCGTCTAAAGTTAGACTAAAAGAACCGTTTGTTTTAATATTATCTTTAATCTCCTCTTTAATAAGAGACTTTTTCTCTAAATAAATAGAGTTTAAGTCTTCTTGAAGAGATTGATAGTATAAAACTAGGAACTTCACTATAAATATTATTAGTATTAATATATAAGTTAAAAAGAGGTTTTACTTACTTATTTAAGTAGAATAGTAATCCTTGAATGATTCCGAAGTAATTACTCGAAAAGAGATATTATTTAATATAATAAATCTAAAAAGTAACTTCTTAAACTTATTAATATTAAACTTTTCCTCGGGAGATTTCGGTCTTTTATTAGCTCTTTGTCT
>MXAW01000026.1:0-19193 GCA_002554605.1 Helotiales sp. F229 | reverse complement strand
ACTATAATCTATGTTACCAAATGATCATAATATAGCAAACATACCTATTGTTAAAAAACAATCACCTACTCTGTTAGTTAAAAAAGCAGACATAGAACTTTGATTTGCAGCTATTCTAGTAAATCAGAAACTTACTAAAAGGTACGAACAAATTCCGACACCTTCTCATCCAACAAACATTAATAAAAAAATTATTAGCTGTAACAAGTATAATCATCATAAAAGTGAATAAACTTAAATAACTAAAGAACCTTTGATTATGTGGGTCGTGGCTCATATACCCTATAGAATAAATATGTACTAAAGAACTAACGATTAAGACAGGTATTAACATAGATACTGTTAAACTATCAAAATGGAAACCTCATAGTACGTTAAGTGATTCACTATCTATTCATCTAAAAAGGTTTATTGAAACGGGTATGTTATTTAAACCTACTTCAAAAAAGGCAACGATTGCTAATAAAGTTGTTAC
Organism: Helotiales sp. F229; assembly: GCA_002554605.1. NCBI lineage: Eukaryota > Fungi > Ascomycota > Leotiomycetes > Helotiales > Helotiales sp. F229. Next base: position 18,718 of record MXAW01000026.1, on the reverse strand, counting down.
AATTACACTAGTACATGTAATTAATTGAGCACCGCTAACACCGACTTTTCTACCAAAAAAACCCGGAAACTATTGATCCTAATAAAGGTAAAGTAATTATAGCTAAATACATTATTTATATTCTATTGCGATGCTTCCTCTTCGTTTTCCCCCTTTACCTTAAAAATTTTATTTATTCCCTTAGGTTGGCTAGGGTATTTCCATAACCTTTAAGTTATGCCTGACTATATCTTAAGCAAATAATATATATATCCAATCTTCTCTTACTTAAAAAGAAAACTGAATTTAAAACATTATTCACCAACCTACGTTTAGTCGATGAACTGCACACCATTCATTTATTGAATTTAGCCTCACACATCCGGTTAGAGTTGTGTGGGGCAGGTGTTTGGCTGCGGATTATCTATTTCATTTCTTCATACAAATCGTTTTTACCATACAACGAGTCATTACCTGTTCCATTAATTACATTACTGTATTAATTTGGTAGATTTGTCTTTAAGACTTCCCCGCATTTTTTAGGTTTTGCCATACCAGAAATATGACTAGGCAGAGGTTCACTCTACCTTTTTTGATCTAAATTCTATGAGCCCTTTACAACATTGTGATTATTCACAGCCTTATTAGAATAACGTGACGAAATTCTTTTTTTTAATTCTAAAATTTCTAGTAAACCTAACCCATCTATATCCAAATGTTTTTTATTTTTAATAATATACACCGCACTCTTGAAATCTAAATAGTTTAGTTGTTTTGATCCTAATATAGGATGTATATCAAAAAAAGGAATTATATGTTCAACCAAGAGATCAATTTTTGTAATAATACATTCACAAACTAAACGTTTTCTATAATTCGATACATAACCCCCACCAAAGAAATTAGCAAAGTTGTTTAACAAGAAATCTCTTGAATGTTGAGCAATGGAGAAACGTAACGAAACAGATAAACCACACTTAGTTTTAGATTTTTGAATGGCAATGAAGAAATTAGATTCCCCTGTACAAAACCCCGCGACTCATTCCGGGTGTAAATTAATATTTTTAAATTTATTTACCTCTTTTAATATAACTGGAGTAGTTAAAGGGAATGATTCTTTTAAGACCTCAGATAAACCTGTGTTAAGAGAGGCTCTAATATTAACTGTCTTTTGTATACCTTCTATAGTATTATGTTCTTTATTTAGCATAAGTAGAACAATTTCTTTAAATAATAAATAGTCTGAGTTTTTTTTTGTTATCAAAGGGTATTTATCGAAATGTGGTAGAATTATACCCACTAGGTCTTTTAAAGTACTAACTCTAAATTCTACCGTTGAAGAACTATTAACTTTAGAAACATAACCTATACCACCGAAAAAATCTTGAATTGACTGTATTAGAACTCTATCCTTTTCATGCATTTTTATTTGAACTCTAGCCTGAACATTTCATCCTGTTTTGTATCTAGAGTTTCTTAAAATAATAACGACAAAAGAACTTTCAGCATCAAAAAGCCCTGTAATAAATCAAGGATTTATTATATAATTTATAGATGGATGGATACTAGAATAGTTATTTGTGATTGTAGAATAAGATCTTGAGATTATTTTAGAGCTAAATTTATTTATTTTTTTAGAATATGTTGTAGGGCCATGGGATAGACAAGGTAAAATATAAGAATTGTTTAATCTATAAAATGCAACTAGAATACCTAAACCAATGGCTGATTCTGCACCAGCTATAGCTATTATATAAATAGCGTATGTTTGGCCTAATATATCATCAAAGCTAAGTGAACTTATCAATATTAGAAACGTAATAGCTAATAGCATTATTTCTAATGAAATAAGCATTAATATTATATTTTTTCTATTTAAAACGAATCCTAGGATTCCTATTAAAAAAAGTATTAAGGATAAATTCATTGTATATTTTTATTTATTTATTATATCTATAGTTTAATAGAAGTAAACCTATTAAACCAACAAAGAATAAAAGAATCGAACTTTATAACATTATAAATATAATGTTGCTTACCATTAAGCTTATTCTTTTTATAAGATTTATATAAAATATAAATATTATAAGACTTTCAGTAGAAACTAAAAGTCATCCCCCCTTATTCTAAACTCTAGATAAACATATAATATAAACTATATATCTAGAACCTAGGTCCTTGAGCTATTCACCACATAAGGTTGTTAGAAGAATGTGCTACAGTTTCAGGTGAGCTTATAGCACGCAAGAAACCATCTCTTTCTATAAAACCTCTAAAATAATTACGATTGTTACGTAAATACGTAAGCTCTATTCTATTTAATTGCCGCACACTCGAATGAGTATAGATGTCTAAACGTTGTGAAGGATGACGGTAACTGTTTCATTCTCTTTGTATTTTAAGTTTTATTAAAATACTGTCCCTAATACTGTCAATACTTTCTCCTTCTCGGCCATCTTGGAGAATTATATGCGCATCTACTAAAAAGTATACATGAAATATTTCAACCGTAGCCACTATTGATTTCAATAAGATATCAAAACCATGATATAGCAAATTTAGACTTAAATCCATAAAGGCGTTAAAGATGTTAGAAATAGCAAAGAAGGATATGATATCTAATATCTCTGATCTATGACCATTAGTGAAAGTTTCATTTAAAATATAAAGACTATCCATGTATAAAACAAATAAAAACCTCAAAATATTTAACTAGAATTAAATAAAAATTAACTACTTTTGTTAAAAGTTTTATACCTAACAAAGTTAGAGGAAAGAGTAGTTAATTAAGAATAAAGACGTGTATAAGACTTGGACTTATATACCTGTGGCCGAAACACAGAGCTTTACCATTAAGCCAACACGCCCTACGTATTCTTAGTACCTGGCCTTTAAGATGATTCGAACATCTATCGAAATATTAACAATATTCCGCTCTACCATTGAGCTATAAAGGCCTAATATAAAAGAGAGTTTATACGCAATATTTTATTAATATAATTTTAGACTAATTTTTAGTTATACTTTTCTACACCCTTACTAAAACATCTTTACGTAAATAAGAAAAAATAGTTTTTATTAGTTTATTAAGAAAAAATTTTCTGATAATATCTTAAGATATTATCATACTTAAAGCCATTAATTAAATAGTTAAATTTATCATTATCTAAAAAGACTTAGATTTATACTCACATGGTATAACGTTTATGCATAAAAAGTTTAAGGTAAAACGTATAATATAAGAATATACCCTTTAGATTATATTATCTCGGAGGTATAGATATAAAAAAAATTTAAGTGCTTGGAACATCCGTTTAAATTTATAAAAAATGTTAACCATATCTAATAGTTTTTATATTATCTAGACTTTTTATAGTTTAAGATAAGTTAAAAAGCTAACGCTCCAAAATACCTAACAATTCTATTGTTACAAAACCGTTATACCGAGAACTATCTTTATCTAGAACGATATTTTTTTTTTAATCGCTACTAGCGTCTAAAATACTTCTGCAAACCACATTGTGATCTCATGCGTTTATTTTAGTTGAATAATCAGAATGAGTCATTAAAATTCTAGCTCGAGGGGGTTTATTAACATATAAATCCCTTAGTTTAGACCCTACATCTCTTCTACGAGATTCAAAGTCTCGTATTGGATCTGTATCACCACTACTATTTGATCCAGAATTGCCTGGTTGTCCCGAACCTGAAGATGGGTCTGATATTCCAGGGTTATTCGATCCATGATTTTGGTCTAAGTTACCTGAATATCCGGTATCGTTGATCGAAGAATTATGAACCGTAGGTAATTCTGGGCATGCACTATTTTGAAATAATTCTAAAGGTAAGAAATAAATATTATTGTTCTTCAAGTCAACTAAGAAATTTTTCTATAGACACTGACTCTATAACTATAGGCATAGAACTATGTAAAATACCACATATTTCTGAACATTGCAAATTACTATACTAAGCTAGGGTCTTATCAAGACCAAAGTATAGGTTTTCTCCCTAAATATAAAAATGCATTTTATTTAATTTATATCCATTTAACAGACAACATAAAAATATTTAATTTTGTTAGTGGTTGTCTTGCACTCTTTCGAGTGGGGTCTGACTATATCTTAAGCCAGGACTATGTTACTAGAAACAATAGCCCAGCCAACCAACATTTAGTCGATGAACTGCACTCCCTCATCCTGCTACTATAAAAAATAAAGAAGCAGACATGCATAGCAATAAAAACAATTTTATTATTTATAAAAGCTAAAGTATGAAGGAGCTTGGCTGCGGATTGCCCATTGTAATATCTAATCTTGATTTTACCATATCGCGAGTCATTACCTGCGCCCCAAATTATATTACTATACTTGGTTGGTTAAGATAGTTTTAGGGTGTTCCCGTCAATTTGATGATTTATAACCAGAGGTTCACTCTAATTACGGCCAAAGTTATGTTAAAAGCTACTATTATTAGCCTTATTCTAAAACAAAAAGATATTGTCGATACCTAATTCATTACCAACTGCCCTTATAATTTAACTAAATAAACTAATTACTTATTCTCTGCTGAATATCATTATTTACCCATATTACTTTTGAACATATTGAAAATTAAATCCCTTGTAAATTCCACCCTTTTTAAGATAAATATAAAGCATTTTTCGATCCGATTTGATCCCTTGAGTTTCAAAATATCTAATTGTGTCTGTTAAACTTAAAAAAGATTGTTCCCTGCTATCTAATATAGATTTAACTATCAAAGGTTTATTTTTTTTTATTTACTTGTTGAATAGCTTCTCTTGATATTATATTTTTTTTTGTACTCTTCAATTAATAAACCCAAATTTTATTGTTCTTTGCCGGATCTAACACTATTAACAAAGTATGATGAATCTAAATATTTACAATAAAAATTCTGAAAGACTTTACCTAGTTTAATATATTTAGATAAAGTATCTCTTTTAATATTTAGCCCTATAGATTGTAAATATCCAGTGCAATAGGTTAAAGAATCGAATACTAGTTTATTGTTCGAAGCTAGCAAATTAGCTGAATCTACAAATGTATTACCTTGTATAATTTCAAGTGTAATTGCTAGACTTATGCGGCTACCTAATTCATAGCTAATACGTCGTTCTTTATCCATTATCATTTTTAATCGCTTAACTTCTATACTACTTGGTATTACAGAAGATACAGGAAAATTTAATAAAATAAAATAATTAAGATAAGGAATATTACTGTCTAAATATTAATTACAAGAAGATTGATCTATACCTAAAACTTTTTTTAAGCCAATTTGTGATTGAGCATGATAGTAAAGTATTGTACAATCTAAATTGTATACATATATAGCCTTACCTTCAGGAGGTCCGAAATTTACAACACTTAATGTATTTAAAGCATAATGTTTATTTAAAAGCATATACTGTTCTAAAAATAAAGCATCTTGCGGTTTAAATATCTTATTATCTAGTTTAAACACTTTTATATTAAAGGAACTAAGGCCTTCATTAGATAAAAGGGGAATAAATTTACCCGTTATCTTATAATTACCTTTAAAGTAATATTCCATAGACGTCTTAGCAAATTAGATGTACCAATATACATAGATTTACGGGATTTGTGTGTAAAGACGTATACTCCCGCAAAACCAGTATGCTTGGATTTACCTACCAAACGATAAAAATTATTTAAATTTAAAAATAAAGCAAAATCTGTACCTTTAACTTTTAATAACTCCTTTAATTTATTAGCACTTATAGAAACTTTCTGGTTAAAGCAATTTATTTATAACTAAATGTGTTGTGAAATTATCGCTATTAATATGTTATAAGGCAAGTTTTTCCGTAAAGCGATACAAGTAAAGGGCTCGGCTCTACATTTTAAGAGTTTTCGTTTAATCTTTAGTTCTGCAGTATATGTTATTAGTTGAATATTTTCTAACGTATTTGTTATGGCTGGTTAAACCAGAAAGTAAGAGTGGTAAACTCCCATTAGAAGTACCTGTAGTTAAATTAGACATAATACCGCTGTAAGAGAAACAATAACTAAGAACAAGTTTTTGTTGTTATCGTATCAGGTATTTTGGGTGTTTTTTTTTTGAATAACAAAAGGTACAAATTTTTTGACTATCGACATGTTTTAGTAAACTATTTCAACCGTAGAAAGTTCCTTCTCTATTTATAAGAACTGAAACTTGGTTTAATCTACCAGGGTAAGCATCACATTTAATACCTAAAGCAGGACAGGCAAAAGAATGTATAACATCTGCAGCTGTAACAATAAATCTTACGTGTGTTAATTCCGGAAGGATAACTCTATTATCTAGTTCAAGTATTCTTAAAGCTCCATCTTCTAAATCAGACTCTGGGACTAAATATGAATCAAAGACTATAGGTATATAACAATTATTAACAATATTTTGAAAACAATAAACTAATCATATATATATATATTTCGTTTTTTTCTAATCTATAAATCAGAAACCATTAAACAGCTTATGTTATAAAAATTTAATTTATTATATTATGTGATATAATATGTATAAATACTTTATATAACTATATATCTAATTAAGGCTATCATAAAGGCAGTAATAATAATAGTTAATAATAACGACAACATATTTATCCAGGAATAATAATGCAAGAAAATGTGTAATTATGACATGTCAGCTTGCGCGTGTTATATTTAACTTCTGGGGGGATACGGTCCAGGTGCATTTAGGCTAGATGCCTTTCAATGAAGGTACAACCGATTTTGATATATCTTCTTGGTTTGGGAGTTTTTTCTTTCATTTTATACTTTATTTCTTAAACAGCGAGAATACGCTTTTTCAGACTTATTTTAGTATCTTTTTTATTTAACTGTATTGTTGAATATTTAGAAAGGAGGGTGCAAATCCCTCTGAGTCTTATGATAAACTTAAATAAAACAAATAATCATAGGAGTTTTGGTCTTTCATCCTTAGGAATAAAAGATACTACGAGGTTTAGTCTTTTAACGTGTCTTTCGAACATGGGGATAAATAAAAGCTTTAGTCTATATGCAGTACATAGAAATAGTAGTGGTCTTATTTCGGGAGGGATTCATTACCGTTCTGCTATTTACGATGGCTGTTTTTATAGATTATATTCGCACAACGCATTGGGTACTCATCTAGAAAACGTAGTTTCTAGAAGAAGTAAAGCTATATCTGTATATTTAGGTATAGATAGTTTCGAGGACTCAAGTCGTTTTATTGAAGGACTTTCAAATAAATTTGCTTTAGACAGTTATAATATATACACTGTTTATATTAAGGTTAGACATAGCAGAGATAGCTTTTCTATGGTGGGTAACCAGTTCGGGTTTTCATATTACAATAAAGCTGAATTAGAGACTTTATTTGATAATATCCGAGCTAGATTAGATATCTATTTATCTAATTATAGTTTATCTGAGACAGAAATTGTTTATGTACTAATCTCTTTCAGAGTTTTAGATAGGAAGTTATATAGTGATCTATTCATAGACAAAAGTTATGTTAATAATAATAATAATAACATTAAACCTAGTTTAATTAGAAGTACTAATCTGCTTCTTTCTATTCCCAGTACTGTTGATGAAAGGTATTTAGGTAAACCTTTAGATGTTGTTGCTGATAAAAACAATAAAATAATTAAAGTAGAAGTTAATATTAAAGGTGTAGTATGTAATTTTTTAGATAAAATAGCGTTTAGTAATAATCTTATTAGACGTAACCACAAAGACACCCGTAGTGAATTTGTTATATCTAGTAAGTTTTACTATATAAAAAGTACAATAGATTATATATTGGTTGTTAGGTTTTTAGATAATGGTCACGTAGAAAAATTAAGATATTCTTTATCTGGTGTGTTAATTAGTGGAGTTGTCGACCTGATTGAAGGAAACAAAATATATAGAACTAGTGGTAAAGAAACTCTTTATATAGTTGATAATAAAGTTATTAAAAAATCCCATGAAATAAGCTTTAAGGCTTTAGAAAGTCCTAAATTGAAAGTTACATCTTGACTTCCTAATCCTAATATAGGTGTTTTTGATTTAGAAACTTATCTAGATGTAAATGATGGTCATACTAAAGTATACGCTTTAGGTATAAAGACTAATTTATCTGAAAAACCCTTAATGTATTACATAGCTAGAGATTTGGATAATAAAATGTTAGTCTTAAATATGATAAATGAAATGCTTAGATCCAAATATAGTAATATAACCTTTTATTGTCATAATTTGGGGGGGGTTATGATATAGTATTCATATTAAAGATTTTATATGATTTCAATGATAGTGTAGAATCTGATGAATTTAAATATAAAATAAATCCAATATTACGGGATCAAATAAAAGCGTGGGTTTAAAACCGTATTCCACTTATGCCTTTGTGCCCTCCTCGATTCTTAAGCATTTTTATATTCCAATAGCAGCGGTTTACGGTTTTGAGTTGTTCAAATCTTATTTAAAAGGTAAGGAGGGACCACAGTTAAATGATATTTATACTGTTTACATTAAAGTTCGATATAATTCGGATAGTTATTTTATGGCTGGTAATCAGTTTGGTTTTGCTTATTTCGATCCTTCTGACTTAGAAGGTTTTTATCAGGACGTTAAGAATAGGTTAGAAGAGTATTTTCTTTCTTATGATTTAGTTGATGATGATATTATGTATATTGATATCAGTTTCAGGTTATTAGATTAGGTAAACCTTTATTTTCTGAAGTAGATGATAAAGGTTTCATTACAGAGGTTGGTGTTATTGATAATAAAGGTAATGTTTATAACATTATCGATTCTATTAGAGAAAAGTCAAAATTAATAAGATCTTCTCATAAGGACATTATAACCGAATTTGATAGTACATACAAATTTTATTATATTAAAAGTAATATTAATTATATATTAGCTCTAAGAGATATCTCTGATAATAAAGTAGAAAAATTAAAGTACTCTCTTCATGGTGTTTTAATTAGTAGAATTATCGATATTAAAGAAGGTAATATGTTAATTAGGAGTTCTGGTTTAAATAAATTAAGTATAGTAAACAACGAAGTTATTAAGAGTATACTACCTGTAAAGTTAAAGCCGTTAAGTAAATACGTAAGTAAAAACGATACATGAAAGATTAATTCTAATATAGGGGTTATAGATATAGAAACCTTTAGAAATAGGAATAATAAGGATGTAAATGAAATATATGCGTTAGGTTTTAGATCTATTTTATCTTCGGATGTTAATATGTATTATATAGATGAAGTTACATTAAGTGGTACAGAAATATTACTGGAGTTAATTGATGAACTACTTATACCCAAGTATAGTAAAATTATATTTTATGTTCATAATCTAGGAGGTTATGATTCTATATTCATCTTAAAAGTATTATATGACTATAATGAGAATAATGAAGATAAGTACATAATATCTAGTATATTCAGAGATAATAAGATTATTACATTAAAAATAAAAAAAGGTAAGAATAGTCTAACTATTAGGGATAGTTATGCTATATTATCTAATTCATTAGCCAGATTGGCAGAAGATTACGGAGTAACTACACAAAAATCCTTATTTCCTTATAGATTCGCGAATGAGAATACACTATTTTATAACGGTCAAACCCCGGATAAAGATTATTATGAAAATATAAAGGATGACTCTTAAAAATTTTCATTTTTAATTATTCTATTGTTTTTTTTTATCTAGAAGTTATAAAGAATATATAGTATTTATTATTTACTTTGATTATTGAAATAATAAACAATAAATAAAAAATACCTTTATTGCATTTGTTTTTCATTATTAGCTCTTTCTTGTTTTAATTGCGTTAACCTATATCTAGCTTTTATTTCCCCAGCTAACGCAGGTGTACACCCTGTAGGAACGCATTCCGCAGGTTTCTCCTTATAAAATTTACGTAACTCAAGACTTTTTGCCTTTATCTAATTTATAATATAAAACCTGTAGCTTCTCATTTAGACTTAAATTATTAGGTAGCCCCAATATCTCATTAGATTGAGGGCTAGGTCTACTTGGTGTATTATCAGTACTACTTTAGGTAGTACTAATTGTAACCGAACTACTACTAGTACCGTCCGTAAACAAAACATTTGGAAAAAAATTAAACCAATAATCTAATACAATAGAACAATATCCCTAAACCTAACCATTCTTAAACACTAAAAGGATTACCTCCCTCACCATCCTTTAAATTTAAATGGATGAATTAGAGTTAATACAAAGCAATTTAAATCAGAAGAGAACCCTCCACCACACCAAATTTTAAGTATTAAAATTAGAGTAGCAATAATTAAAGCTATATAATCACTTTTTTTTAATTTAAACTTATTAAATAGTATATTTATAAATATACTATATAAAGCAAATAAATAAAGATATATAAGAGATATTGGCGTAAAAAATGCTGCTACAACATTCACATAATTGAAAATTGAATCAGACTCTAAATTAAAGTAAACTTTAGAAATAACGATTATACTAATTTTAGATAATGCTTTTGTAAAAGCATTATAATTAATAAATTTAAATATTAAACCAAAGAAAGAACTAATAATATTAGAACTTAAAATAGTATTATTACTAGTTTTTATATTATTAGATGGATTTACAACACTAAATAATGACAATAATATTAATAAAAGTAAACTATTATCAACTAAAGATAAATAAGGTATTAATATATAGAAAATAAAACCAATTAAAATATATAAAGCATAACTTGTAATTACACCAGTATCTAAGTTGGCAATATTTCTACTTAAACTAATTAAACCTTTTTCTAGTCCAAAAGGTCCTAATAATTCAACACTTCCTTTATCTAGAACTTTAGTAGTTTGACCTCCCAATTTAAGAACTATACCTGTAATGTATTTATTATAAAATAATTCAATCAAGAAACGTTGGTTAAAGAAACCAAATATGTTATAACCTAACCTCGAAAATTTAAAGCTTATAAGTGTTTTAGGCAAGAATTCTGAAAGAATTATAGCTAAGACACTCAGAGATACAGTAAAGAATAAAGGTAATAATTTAAAGAAAGTAGGTACGGCAAATTCAGTATCTAACATTATTTCATGTGTAGGGTGAATAAATAAACTATTATCAGCAAAGAACCCTGAACCTAAACCTATAAATATATCTTTAGTAAAATAACCAAAGAATATAGAAAATATAGCTAATATAATAAGAGGTAAACTCATAAATATATCACCTTCATGAGCATGTTTATAATTAACAACAGGTCCATTAGGGTTTGTTAAGAAAGTTAAGTATAAAACTTTAACAGAGTATAAGGTAGTGAACATAGCACCAATCGTAGCAATAAAGTAAACAACAGTACCACTAAAGTAAAACTGTCCGTAAGCAGATTCTAATATAAAATCTTTACTATAAAAACCAGTCATAAAGGGGAAAGCAACTAAACTAAGACTAGCTATTAACATAACAGAATATGTTAAAGGTAAGAATGGTCTTAACCCACCATACTTCCGAAAATCCTGGTTATCTGCTACTGCGTGAATTACAGCACCTGCACCCAAGAATAATAGCCCTTTATAAAAGGCATGATTAACTAAGTGGAATAACGCGATGTTATATGAAGACAATCCAACAGCTATCACCATCATCCCTAATTGACTCATAGTGGAATAAGCGATAACTTTTTTTATATCTTGTTGGAATAGACCTATAAGACTACTAAAAACGGTAGTTATAGCTCCTAATCATAAACATAAAATTAAAACAGTCGAGCTATACTCGATTAAAGGACTTGTACGCATTAATAAATAAACACCCGCAGTAACCATAGTAGCTGCGTGTATCAATGCACTAACAGGTGTAGGACCTTCCATAGCCATTGGTAATCAAACATGTAATCCAACTTGAGAACTTTTAGCCATAGCACCAATTAATAAACATATACCAATAATTGTAACAATGTTTTCATTAACAAAAGGAGCTAAAGAGAATACTGTACTATAATCTATGTTACCAAATGATCATAATATAGCAAACATACCTATTGTTAAAAAACAATCACCTACTCTGTTAGTTAAAAAAGCAGACATAGAACTTTGATTTGCAGCTATTCTAGTAAATCAGAAACTTACTAAAAGGTACGAACAAATTCCGACACCTTCTCATCCAACAAACATTAATAAAAAATTATTAGCTGTAACAAGTATAATCATCATAAAAGTGAATAAACTTAAATAACTAAAGAACCTTTGATTATGTGGGTCGTGGCTCATATACCCTATAGAATAAATATGTACTAAAGAACTAACGATTAAGACAGGTATTAACATAGATACTGTTAAACTATCAAAATGGAAACCTCATAGTACGTTAAGTGATTCACTATCTATTCATCTAAAAAGGTTTATTGAAACGGGTATGTTATTTAAACCTACTTCAAAAAAGGCAACGATTGCTAATAAAGTTGTTACAATTACACTAGTACATGTAATTAATTGAGCACCGCTAACACCGACTTTTCTACCAAAAAACCCGGAAACTATTGATCCTAATAAAGGTAAAGTAATTATAGCTAAATACATTATTTATATTCTATTGCGATGCTTCCTCTTCGTTTTCCCCCTTTACCTTAAAAATTTTATTTATTCCCTTAGGTTGGCTAGGGTATTTCCATAACCTTTAAGTTATGCCTGACTATATCTTAAGCAAATAATATATATATCCAATCTTCTCTTACTTAAAAAGAAAACTGAATTTAAAACATTATTCACCAACCTACGTTTAGTCGATGAACTGCACACCATTCATTTATTGAATTTAGCCTCACACATCCGGTTAGAGTTGTGTGGGGCAGGTGTTTGGCTGCGGATTATCTATTTCATTTCTTCATACAAATCGTTTTTACCATACAACGAGTCATTACCTGTTCCATTAATTACATTACTGTATTAATTTGGTAGATTTGTCTTTAAGACTTCCCCGCATTTTTTAGGTTTTGCCATACCAGAAATATGACTAGGCAGAGGTTCACTCTACCTTTTTTGATCTAAATTCTATGAGCCCTTTACAACATTGTGATTATTCACAGCCTTATTAGAATAACGTGACGAAATTCTTTTTTTTAATTCTAAAATTTCTAGTAAACCTAACCCATCTATATCCAAATGTTTTTTATTTTTAATAATATACACCGCACTCTTGAAATCTAAATAGTTTAGTTGTTTTGATCCTAATATAGGATGTATATCAAAAAAAGGAATTATATGTTCAACCAAGAGATCAATTTTTGTAATAATACATTCACAAACTAAACGTTTTCTATAATTCGATACATAACCCCCACCAAAGAAATTAGCAAAGTTGTTTAACAAGAAATCTCTTGAATGTTGAGCAATGGAGAAACGTAACGAAACAGATAAACCACACTTAGTTTTAGATTTTTGAATGGCAATGAAGAAATTAGATTCCCCTGTACAAAACCCCGCGACTCATTCCGGGTGTAAATTAATATTTTTAAATTTATTTACCTCTTTTAATATAACTGGAGTAGTTAAAGGGAATGATTCTTTTAAGACCTCAGATAAACCTGTGTTAAGAGAGGCTCTAATATTAACTGTCTTTTGTATACCTTCTATAGTATTATGTTCTTTATTTAGCATAAGTAGAACAATTTCTTTAAATAATAAATAGTCTGAGTTTTTTTTTGTTATCAAAGGGTATTTATCGAAATGTGGTAGAATTATACCCACTAGGTCTTTTAAAGTACTAACTCTAAATTCTACCGTTGAAGAACTATTAACTTTAGAAACATAACCTATACCACCGAAAAAATCTTGAATTGACTGTATTAGAACTCTATCCTTTTCATGCATTTTTATTTGAACTCTAGCCTGAACATTTCATCCTGTTTTGTATCTAGAGTTTCTTAAAATAATAACGACAAAAGAACTTTCAGCATCAAAAAGCCCTGTAATAAATCAAGGATTTATTATATAATTTATAGATGGATGGATACTAGAATAGTTATTTGTGATTGTAGAATAAGATCTTGAGATTATTTTAGAGCTAAATTTATTTATTTTTTTAGAATATGTTGTAGGGCCATGGGATAGACAAGGTAAAATATAAGAATTGTTTAATCTATAAAATGCAACTAGAATACCTAAACCAATGGCTGATTCTGCACCAGCTATAGCTATTATATAAATAGCGTATGTTTGGCCTAATATATCATCAAAGCTAAGTGAACTTATCAATATTAGAAACGTAATAGCTAATAGCATTATTTCTAATGAAATAAGCATTAATATTATATTTTTTCTATTTAAAACGAATCCTAGGATTCCTATTAAAAAAAGTATTAAGGATAAATTCATTGTATATTTTTATTTATTTATTATATCTATAGTTTAATAGAAGTAAACCTATTAAACCAACAAAGAATAAAAGAATCGAACTTTATAACATTATAAATATAATGTTGCTTACCATTAAGCTTATTCTTTTTATAAGATTTATATAAAATATAAATATTATAAGACTTTCAGTAGAAACTAAAAGTCATCCCCCCTTATTCTAAACTCTAGATAAACATATAATATAAACTATATATCTAGAACCTAGGTCCTTGAGCTATTCACCACATAAGGTTGTTAGAAGAATGTGCTACAGTTTCAGGTGAGCTTATAGCACGCAAGAAACCATCTCTTTCTATAAAACCTCTAAAATAATTACGATTGTTACGTAAATACGTAAGCTCTATTCTATTTAATTGCCGCACACTCGAATGAGTATAGATGTCTAAACGTTGTGAAGGATGACGGTAACTGTTTCATTCTCTTTGTATTTTAAGTTTTATTAAAATACTGTCCCTAATACTGTCAATACTTTCTCCTTCTCGGCCATCTTGGAGAATTATATGCGCATCTACTAAAAAGTATACATGAAATATTTCAACCGTAGCCACTATTGATTTCAATAAGATATCAAAACCATGATATAGCAAATTTAGACTTAAATCCATAAAGGCGTTAAAGATGTTAGAAATAGCAAAGAAGGATATGATATCTAATATCTCTGATCTATGACCATTAGTGAAAGTTTCATTTAAAATATAAAGACTATCCATGTATAAAACAAATAAAAACCTCAAAATATTTAACTAGAATTAAATAAAAATTAACTACTTTTGTTAAAAGTTTTATACCTAACAAAGTTAGAGGAAAGAGTAGTTAATTAAGAATAAAGACGTGTATAAGACTTGGACTTATATACCTGTGGCCGAAACACAGAGCTTTACCATTAAGCCAACACGCCCTACGTATTCTTAGTACCTGGCCTTTAAGATGATTCGAACATCTATCGAAATATTAACAATATTCCGCTCTACCATTGAGCTATAAAGGCCTAATATAAAAGAGAGTTTATACGCAATATTTTATTAATATAATTTTAGACTAATTTTTAGTTATACTTTTCTACACCCTTACTAAAACATCTTTACGTAAATAAGAAAAAATAGTTTTTATTAGTTTATTAAGAAAAAATTTTCTGATAATATCTTAAGATATTATCATACTTAAAGCCATTAATTAAATAGTTAAATTTATCATTATCTAAAAAGACTTAGATTTATACTCACATGGTATAACGTTTATGCATAAAAAGTTTAAGGTAAAACGTATAATATAAGAATATACCCTTTAGATTATATTATCTCGGAGGTATAGATATAAAAAAAATTTAAGTGCTTGGAACATCCGTTTAAATTTATAAAAAATGTTAACCATATCTAATAGTTTTTATATTATCTAGACTTTTTATAGTTTAAGATAAGTTAAAAAGCTAACGCTCCAAAATACCTAACAATTCTATTGTTACAAAACCGTTATACCGAGAACTATCTTTATCTAGAACGATATTTTTTTTTTAATCGCTACTAGCGTCTAAAATACTTCTGCAAACCACATTGTGATCTCATGCGTTTATTTTAGTTGAATAATCAGAATGAGTCATTAAAATTCTAGCTCGAGGGGGTTTATTAACATATAAATCCCTTAGTTTAGACCCTACATCTCTTCTACGAGATTCAAAGTCTCGTATTGGATCTGTATCACCACTACTATTTGATCCAGAATTGCCTGGTTGTCCCGAACCTGAAGATGGGTCTGATATTCCAGGGTTATTCGATCCATGATTTTGGTCTAAGTTACCTGAATATCCGGTATCGTTGATCGAAGAATTATGAACCGTAGGTAATTCTGGGCATGCACTATTTTGAAATAATTCTAAAGGTAAGAAATAAATATTATTGTTCTTCAAGTCAACTAAGAAATTTTTCTATAGACACTGACTCTATAACTATAGGCATAGAACTATGTAAAATACCACATATTTCTGAACATTGCAAATTACTATACTAAGCTAGGGTCTTATCAAGACCAAAGTATAGGTTTTCTCCCTAAATATAAAAATGCATTTTATTTAATTTATATCCATTTAACAGACAACATAAAAATATTTAATTTTGTTAGTGGTTGTCTTGCACTCTTTCGAGTGGGGTCTGACTATATCTTAAGCCAGGACTATGTTACTAGAAACAATAGCCCAGCCAACCAACATTTAGTCGATGAACTGCACTCCCTCATCCTGCTACTATAAAAAATAAAGAAGCAGACATGCATAGCAATAAAAACAATTTTATTATTTATAAAAGCTAAAGTATGAAGGAGCTTGGCTGCGGATTGCCCATTGTAATATCTAATCTTGATTTTACCATATCGCGAGTCATTACCTGCGCCCCAAATTATATTACTATACTTGGTTGGTTAAGATAGTTTTAGGGTGTTCCCGTCAATTTGATGATTTATAACCAGAGGTTCACTCTAATTACGGCCAAAGTTATGTTAAAAGCTACTATTATTAGCCTTATTCTAAAACAAAAAGATATTGTCGATACCTAATTCATTACCAACTGCCCTTATAATTTAACTAAATAAACTAATTACTTATTCTCTGCTGAATATCATTATTTACCCATATTACTTTTGAACATATTGAAAATTAAATCCCTTGTAAATTCCACCCTTTTTAAGATAAATATAAAGCATTTTTCGATCCGATTTGATCCCTTGAGTTTCAAAATATCTAATTGTGTCTGTTAAACTTAAAAAAGATTGTTCCCTGCTATCTAATATAGATTTAACTATCAAAGGTTTATTTTTTTTTATTTACTTGTTGAATAGCTTCTCTTGATATTATATTTTTTTTTGTACTCTTCAATTAATAAACCCAAATTTTATTGTTCTTTGCCGGATCTAACACTATTAACAAAGTATGATGAATCTAAATATTTACAATAAAAATTCTGAAAGACTTTACCTAGTTTAATATATTTAGATAAAGTATCTCTTTTAATATTTAGCCCTATAGATTGTAAATATCCAGTGCAATAGGTTAAAGAATCGAATACTAGTTTATTGTTCGAAGCTAGCAAATTAGCTGAATCTACAAATGTATTACCTTGTATAATTTCAAGTGTAATTGCTAGACTTATGCGGCTACCTAATTCATAGCTAATACGTCGTTCTTTATCCATTATCATTTTTAATCGCTTAACTTCTATACTACTTGGTATTACAGAAGATACAGGAAAATTTAATAAAATAAAATAATTAAGATAAGGAATATTACTGTCTAAATATTAATTACAAGAAGATTGATCTATACCTAAAACTTTTTTTAAGCCAATTTGTGATTGAGCATGATAGTAAAGTATTGTACAATCTAAATTGTATACATATATAGCCTTACCTTCAGGAGGTCCGAAATTTACAACACTTAATGTATTTAAAGCATAATGTTTATTTAAAAGCATATACTGTTCTAAAAATAAAGCATCTTGCGGTTTAAATATCTTATTATCTAGTTTAAACACTTTTATATTAAAGGAACTAAGGCCTTCATTAGATAAAAGGGGAATAAATTTACCCGTTATCTTATAATTACCTTTAAAGTAATATTCCATAGACGTCTTAGCAAATTAGATGTACCAATATACATAGATTTACGGGATTTGTGTGTAAAGACGTATACTCCCGCAAAACCAGTATGCTTGGATTTACCTACCAAACGATAAAAATTATTTAAATTTAAAAATAAAGCAAAATCTGTACCTTTAACTTTTAATAACTCCTTTAATTTATTAGCACTTATAGAAACTTTCTGGTTAAAGCAATTTATTTATAACTAAATGTGTTGTGAAATTATCGCTATTAATATGTTATAAGGCAAGTTTTTCCGTAAAGCGATACAAGTAAAGGGCTCGGCTCTACATTTTAAGAGTTTTCGTTTAATCTTTAGTTCTGCAGTATATGTTATTAGTTGAATATTTTCTAACGTATTTGTTATGGCTGGTTAAACCAGAAAGTAAGAGTGGTAAACTCCCATTAGAAGTACCTGTAGTTAAATTAGACATAATACCGCTGTAAGAGAAACAATAACTAAGAACAAGTTTTTGTTGTTATCGTATCAGGTATTTTGGGTGTTTTTTTTTGAATAACAAAAGGTACAAATTTTTTGACTATCGACATGTTTTAGTAAACTATTTCAACCGTAGAAAGTTCCTTCTCTATTTATAAGAACTGAAACTTGGTTTAATCTACCAGGGTAAGCATCACATTTAATACCTAAAGCAGGACAGGCAAAAGAATGTATAACAT
>MXAW01000025.1:0-11580 GCA_002554605.1 Helotiales sp. F229 | reverse complement strand
ATCCCAGCGAATCTCTCCCCTGCAGTCTTCACACCCTCAACATGCCACCCGATGTCAGCCCGCCCTAGTGTACAGAACCTGCCTGATGGTGGAACTACATACTGTTCATTGACAAATGGAAAGTGCCCTGCAGGTGATCCTCTACTAAGTCTCTCCTGCACAAGTATCGTCAAGGATGGTTTTCATCTCCAGAAATCAGGAAACTCCACACCGTCAGGCTACATCGGTGCGGATGCATCGGACGGCATGTAAGAGGGTAGGTAATCGCGGTCAGCGGCGTCGCTGCATGCACTGATCGTCAAGGTTCCCCTCATATTCGATACTCTTTCTGGAGAATGTGGCATGTCTGTCACGGCACTGAACCACATGTGTTGAATGCCAACAGACAAATTCTCGTATTCGATGTACCCCGGCAGCAGAAGCTGAGTATAAAGAAGCAGTGGGTCCTTTCTTCTACTTCAGATTCCGTCATTCACAGTTAATATTCGAATCAACCGAATTCTACTGTCCAAGCAAAAGTCACCGCCTCGGTTACACAGCCTTACCCCGCTATTGTCAATCAACATGCAACATCTTCAGCCTTATGTCAATCCTCGCTTCGGCTTTTTCTGTTTACAGGAAGCTTCGCATCTCCACTCGCTTCAATCCCTGAAATAGCAGGTCGTCAACTCGGCGCTTGCGTCGGAGGAATCTGTGCTCCAGGTCTCTGCTGCTCAGTCTGGGGCTACTGCGGCGTCGGATCAGAATACTGTACTTACCCTCAACCCCACCCTTCCCCTTTCCACCCTTTCAACCCTAACAGACCCCAGGCCAAGCAGGTTCCTGCGCTGGAGGAGTCGGCGGCACATGTGCTCCGGGTTTCTGTTGCTCCAAGTACGGCTACTGCGGCACCGGTGCTGAGTTCTGCGAACGACACCACCCAAGCCAACACCAACGCCGACATCTACATCGAGGCCACCGACTGCGACGCCGACGAATTGCCGGTACTACTGGTGGGCCGTGTGGACCTGGTCTCTGTTGCTCGAAGTGGGGATGGTGTGGTTCCGGGGCGTTGTTTTGCAATCCGTGATTTTGTTTTGGGTTCTGATTGTTGATTGTTGAGTGTGGAGTGTGGGAGGTGGTAATTGAGGATGTTAGGATTCGGCTTGGCTTGGCTGTTGATCGTGGCTGGAGGATTTTCTTGCAAGACCACTTAATAACGTGCGATTGGTGGTTTCTTTCCGCAAAACATGTTTGATTGTTGAGGATGGTATAAAGTAACATGGAGCCTAGTTGTGTATTAAGCGAGAAACAAGGGGTATGACAACAAACATGACTTTCACTGGACCAAGTCAGGGGTTGTGCGTAGCAGTGTGATTGGCATTCAGCTTCATTTTAGACACAGTGTCACTGAAGTCCTTTCCCATGCCCGATCTGCCAAATGATCCAGTCCACCCATTTTCTCCTTCAACTGCTCTTCTGATACTGTCTCGATAACGAGAGACTTGTCGAAATAGCCGACTTCAGTAGCAAGACCTTCGGTAGGATTGGAAGTATGCTTGGACGTACGTCTTTCAAGACCAGGCGGTGGTGGACTGGGCCTGCCAAGCCCTGAACTTGTAGCTGAAGGCGCCCCATCGTCGCGAGGTGACTGTGGGCAATTTTGAGCTTTGCTTGTTCTGACGCAGTATAACTTTGGCCGCGGCTCTTCGAACGTCCTCTGTTCTTGGTATCCCGCTTCAAAGTCTTGTCCTCCGGCAGACCCTCGCGGAAAAATCGTAAGCTGTGACTTGCTTTTCTGCTTCGGTTTGTTTGGTTCGACCCCGGCAAGCGCTTCAGCTATGGATTTCTCGACTTGACCGCCGTCGCTGTCAATGACTTCCATGTTCACCAATCGACCATGCCTTCTCAGCAGCTGTTGCAGGGCGAGCATCCCTCCATGATCTGTACTGTGCGCGGAGTCTTCGGTCGGGGGATTGGTGGAAATGGTGTCCGCAGATACGGGGGTTGTCGGTGTTGATGGTCGGGTCAAACCCGTATCTCCAGCATTGGACGAATAGGTACCTTTAGGAAGATCCTCGACCCTCTTCTCTTTATCGGTTCGTTCTAGTGACGTTCCTCTTCCTTTGGAGGAGCCCAAAAAGTCCCGGTGGCTCATGAGGAGAGAGTTGACATTTTCTTCATGTCATGAAGATTGAACTGGGTGAAAGATGATGTCGGGGTGTTCCCTAGAACTCAAAGTCGTCCGCAATATCTAGTGACATAGAAGTACTGGTTTCTGCGTTTTGTGTGGACAAGCGTTCGCCTTGGGTCTTATTCATTCCATTGCGCCGTGAATCAGTCTGTGTCGCAAAGTCTGGCACGGACGAACAGGTGGCTGGGGAGTCGGTGAATAAAGATGTAGAATGCTCGTCTGCTTCGTAACTCGTAGCCAAAGCCTGCGTCAACAAAGAGGCAGATTTTCGTTCGCGGTGTTTGAGTCCATGGCCGTCGCACATTTTTGTTTTGATCTGCATCCTGCGAAGTACTGGGAGCGTTTTCAGGCCTCACCGTCCCAGAGGGAGCGGCATTTTTCGAGCTCGGAAGGCGAACCTGACATGAGGCGGACATCTATCGAGTCGTCGTGCAATGTGGGAATATGATTCGCAGATACAGGTCGTCAATGGGTACGGGTGATGCTGGGGGAGGAGTGAGAGTATGGAACGCAGGACCGGACTGCTCGAGATTACGGGGGAAAGATAGCAATAGGCCTGGCGTAAACCCTGTCCGGCGGGACGGTGCGACCACCTTGCAAAGGATCGAAGTATGGTGGTATGGGTGATATGGACGAGTGTGTGTGGGCGGAGGACGTGTGGTGGTTGGTTTGCGACTGGTGATGAGGTTGATGTTTTGGGTGGAGAAAAGTTTCCTGGGCGGCCCGGACTGGGGCTGAGATAGATGGGAATTGAATTGGCGGGCGGGCTTGAGCGAACCTGGAAGCGAGCAATCGTCATGAGCGCCACCAATCTCGAAAGGCCCACAACATCTGGCTGTCTGTGTCTTTGTGCTCCTTCAACACCATGTCTGTCTGACTTGCTTCACATCACCAGCAATGCAGCCAAAACAGCCAACCCCTGACTATCAATTCAGCCTGTCTGTTTGTTCCCTTGTTTAGCTCAGCTCTACAACACGGCATTCTTAGAACCTTTGATTCAACCGGCGCCTTGTTCACGGTCCCAAAAAACACGCTTCATCCCTGCTTTCATCTGTTGAACAACTCAGAGCAGAACCACTAAATGCAGCCAGCACAGTAGAGTTCAGCATGTCCATAGCTTCATTGGAATGACTGGAATGACTGGGAGTCTGGGACCATGCCCCTGGCGCTCAGGGCATGAGCTTGGGCGGCTTTCATTATCAACCTATCATCAAGCAACGTGCAGACGTTATTGACCTGACCGCCTTCCAACAACCGTGGTGCAGATGTGTACATGATATATACCGTACAACCCAATTACCACATTGTTGAACCATGTAATAAAGCATATCGCGGTAATATTTGCCCAGTACGAGACTGTTGAGAAGCAGTTGTAGTGCAAAAAAGGACCTTCGATTGGACATAGAAGAAAACTGACAGATTTTGGCCTCGTGTAATAACACAGAACAGATCCTGTGGAGTTTGGGAATCTGGCCACATCTCTGAATTTCACAAGTAGGTTGTTTCTGTGATTGTAGCTATTGAATTCACTCAGTCATTCTATCGGCCGTTGATCATTCATAGCTAATAAAAAGCTGCAAGCAAGGGTATCTAAGCCATGACTCCTAGCACCTCGCTCTTCCTTCCCATATCATGCCAAAGCACATACCTATTCTCAATCCTGCTAGACGGCGCATTTGAGCGAATTCATATTTACACAATTCCGAACAGTCTTCGTCTCTTCATTCTATTACTGTCAACACGATTGGTCGATTCTTTCTCCTTCGCGGGCTTCAATACTGTATCCACAGACCAATCTTCCAAGAACCCAGTCGCTTCTCCCAGTGCCGAGCCATGTCGAAGGTTGCAAGTGATGTTTGTCTTCCTGATTCCCCCTCTAAAGGACTACGAGAGAATGGATTGCTAAGTATCGAGTCGTCGTCCTCGCCCTCGTTCCAGATGCTGTTGGTGTTGCTATCACTCCGAGTCTTGAGATGCCGCGAAGGTGTGGCCTGGGCAGAAGTTGGCCACTTGGCGTTTGTGATATCATGATCTGCAGCAATGAACGCTTCGGCTTGAGCTTCCAGTTTAGCTGGGCTACTGTCAAGCTGAGAAGCTCTGCCTCTGGTAGGATCCGCTTGAAGAGCCTGGGTCTAGTGGCTGCTACGAAGTGTTTATTGAAGGTGGTTGTGACAGTTGTCCCATCCTGAAAGATATCCTCGGCCTCGTCCCGGTCAATATGTTTCTGTCTGTGCAGGAGGAGGAGACCGGGGGGTACTATTCACACCACAGGCTTTTTTCCGTGATGAATTCTCTTCTAAAGGCATGACACCGAACGATACACGTTTCCTAGGCTTCACCGAAGACCGGTCCTTGGAACTGCTTGTCCAAGGGTTCCGTATCGCGGCATCTGCAAGTGACTGGGTTTGCAGGTCACCAGGGCGTCTTTCAGGTGATGGCGTTGGAGTCGAGAAGTCTCTGAACGGCTTAATGCTACCGTAATCGGGTGTAAAAGGTCGCTGAATGGTAACCCAGCTCATATCGTCATTTGCTACCTCATTGTGTGGCTCGACAGACTCTGTATAGTAGCTTTCGTTGTGCTTGGTGTGCTGTGGTGACTCTTCCGCTGCTTGTTTGTTTGAGATGAAGTTGGGCAGTGGCTCAATCTTCTCGGCGGCCCAAGGACTCTGTGGCCCACATCCTTCCCAGCTGGATTCGGACCTGGAAGCAGGTTCATCACGATGATCGTCAAGCCCAACTTCTGCTGCGTTATCGGGTATAACAACAAATCCAGGATGGCCTTTCATGTTGTCTTGATCGATCATATCGGGCATCTTGGTATCGTCCTTGCCAAGATCCACTTCATCCGCCTCAACCTGAACATCCCGGATGTCAGTATCGAGTGATAGCTTAGTCTGATTTCTAGGCGATACCGCAAATCCAGAGCCAGTTTCATCGTTGGCTTGGTAGCTCTCGAGGTGTATTTCAGCATGGTTCATGTTGCCGTCATCTTTCCCAAACAGCGGTCGGTCTTGCATTTCTTGGGTTGAATAATGGCCTAAAGGTTGGCTGCGATCTTCAAGCACAGGAGTTGGCCTAACAGCAGTACCATTGGCGACATAGTCACTATCGTGCTTCGTCCGAATATCATATAAGACTGCGTGGTCGTCTCCTTCCAAAATTTGCGCGATTTCGATTTTATCAGATGTAGCATCAGCCGAAAGTCGAGACTCATGTTCAACTACAACAGCTGCCCCAGAAGAAATGTCCATACTGACTTGAATACTTTCTTGGTCTTTCTGTGCATGTTCTGGTCCCACAGGAACTTCCTGAGGCCCATTGATTGATTCTTGAGATCGACCTTTGAAATTGACTGAAGGCAGAGCTGTGCGGAAATCGTCCTCCAGAGCAGCAACTTCGGCGGCTGTCACTGAGTCTGCCAAGTAGCCTCCAAGGAACAAGAACGATTCATTAGTAAATGAGGTAAATTCCATGTCAGGGAGACCAGGAGCAATTCCAGTTTGAGACCGAGGTCGGAAAACGGGAGACGGAGCATTACCATCAGGTAGATGAAGCTGTATGCCTCTTCTCCCACTTGATGGAGCATCTCCCATGGCACTTTCTTGCAAGGCTGCATCCGGGATATTGTGAGGACTGTCTGCGCGGGCGGAGCTTCGGCATATTTGTGACAACGCAAGTTGGACCTGATCCATCTCCGTTGTCACCAATCTGTGAGGTCTTGCTTGTGCTTTGGAGTGTTGAGTGATAGATTCCCGAGCAAGGGGTAGAGATTTCTGCTCCGGGCTTATTATCGATCCCGGTGGAGTAGTGTTGAATGACTGAGTACTCATATCGTTCGAGCACGGAGGTAATCGAAGCTCCTTGGTTGCAGCTTCAAGTCTGCCAGACTTTCGAAATGACTTTAACAGGTGGTCAGTGATGGATGCGACCAGTGAAGGCTTGGCTATTTTCTTTGGCGTGGTGAATGGAGAAGCAGATGTAGAGCTTGTTTGATTTTGGAGGCGATGTAGTCTGGAGAGCCGTAGTCGCGCGAGTAAATGAGGCACTTGGTACGATATCGTCTGCTAGATCCCAACTGGAACTAGACTTGTCGCTCTTGGGAGGTGTCGCTTGGCTGTCTCCTTTGGGCCTTCCATCCGATGCTGGCGCTCTGATCGAGCTAACCTGCTCCTGGGTGAGTGATTTAGGATGGATTAGGGTTTCATCCGTCGTCTGCATGGTATCAGGCGGCATGTGTTGGCCTTCTGAATGCTGCGAATGGGCATCCGATGCTTTTGCCCGTCTATGTCCCCTTCTCTCCTGGTCTTGCTCGTTCTCTAAAGGCTCGGGAAATCTTGACCTTCGTTTCCTGAACTGGAACTTCTCCAAATTTCTTGAAGATGGGTGCAACTTCTGTCACAAAGCTATCCTCATCTTCATATTCTTCTCCTGCATTGTCCTTCTGAGAGATGATGTTCGTGCGGGGCAGTTCCGGAAGATCGTACGAGTCATCGTGACCTGTATGTGACATGTGGGTATCAGGATTCTGAATCTTGTTGAGGAATGCTCCTGTCGTCGGCTTTGTACGAGGCGTGATGACAATTAAATCATCTGGCTCTAAGTCCGAAAAGGATCGATAATCTAGAGGTGCTTGAACTTTCTTGGACTTGACGCTGGACTGTGGACCTGCTCGAAAGAGTTCTTCCTGCGAGTTGTCCTGAAGTTCATCAAAGTCGTCGTGTTGGTGACCAAAATCTTCAGGTCCGAGCTGGGATGTCGTCTGGTCGCGGCCAAGAGTAGATTTGGCTCGATAATCTGAGTGCTCTCGGAGATCTTGTGGCGTCACAGAATTTGTAAGTGGCGCCAGGCGATGCCTAGGATCTTTCTTGAACTCGTGATTCGGAAAGCTCTTAGAGAGGCGGGAGAGTTTTTGAGTCCCGACCTTTCCTTGATCCAATGACTTTGCAGATAGCTGGCGCCGCCGCCGACTGCGCTCCAGCACATCAGGATGAGGCGTTGGAGAGGGAACTGCAGGTCCCTCCCATCGAGCTCTTTTTGATACGTAAGATCCTTTAAGCCATTGCGAATCAGCTGGTCGTTTCGTGATGTTGGTACTGTCCCGACTCTCGCGCGCATATAGGATTTTGCTATGATTATTGAGCATCGACAGCTCCGAATCATTTGGACCGCGTGGCAATTTATATTCGGTGCTGACTTGGTGGCGATCGTCAATCGCAGGTGTATCGTCTACCTCCTCGGAATCTTCCAGGTCGTCACGTTCTACTGATCTCATAATTTGCCCGCTTTGGATGTTGGTCTCATCGATGGCTTCTGCTTCTGCTTGTGCTGTCGCTTTACACCCTGGAATTGAAGGCAAGAATCAGCTATTGTGTTTGTATGTGCTAGGGCGCAAGAGTAAAAGACAACAATGTGGGGCGAGCACTATGGATTCTTAAACTTTACAAGTGAAGAGAAGCAACTCACATTTAAGCGCATCCGCCGGCTCCAGATATCCTAAGCCATGCGCTGCTGCGCGTTCCATAACTCTGGCCCTTGTGAACAACATATCCTCGGAACCTGGCTGCCACCATACTTCATTCTTTCTCCTTTTCGGACGGTATCTCCATGGATTGGCCCATCCAGCGTCGAAAGGCCCTTCAGGCTTGTAGACTGTAGTATAGGCAATTTTCCTTGTATGTATCTCTGTGCCTCTGCTTCGTATCGCTGGCGCTTCTGAGCAATCTCCTCTGGGGTCTCTTCGGAGTCTGATCCTAAACAAACAATGTCCTCCTTGTCGTAGGCCGGGGAACAGTGATAGGGTTCTTCGTCCTGGTCATCAGATATATACGAGCTGCTGTATGGATCCATGGTGAGTCTTCCTACGCGTAGTGCTGAGCGCACGCTCGCACTGCGTCGAGTTGATAGCGGGGTGTTGGAGTTGGCCAAGGTGTGTCGTCAAAAACACGCCGGCGGCTGATATTCGGTTGACACGGGGATTGAACGCGAATTTTCGTGACTTTTGGCGTAAAGTGCACACGTGATCCTTGTGGAGTAAGCTAGGTACTGGTGGTAGGTAGTGAATTACTAAATCGAACAAGATCTTTTCCTTGACCTGAAGTCCGCAAAGAAGGCTTCTATACGCTTATGGAAAAAATTTAGAGCATTGGATTCAGTATTCGATCTATTATTCGATTAAGCAGAATTAGGAGAGGGAGGATGGAAAGGGTGGTGGAGGACTCGACCCTGACGCGTCAGTCGCGTCGCGAACGAACGAAAACCCCGAAGGCCTTGGAACTGGAAAAGAGAAGGCATGGTGGAAAATCAGTTAACGGCAATCTATTCGAAACATTAAGCCAGAGGCCTAGTGCTGCAAAGGACTGGGACGAAAGCAACGAGAGTGATACAGACGATGTGATCGAAGTGAGGGATGGGACCCCTGACGCGCCGCGACCGAACCGCACGCGACGCCGACCCAAGAATCTGTCTCATGCATCGACTGGAGAGTCTACGAGAACAGAAGAGGCGGAGGGCGGTCTTCTCTCCACTATTCTGTCGGCAATTGAGGAAGTAAAAGCCAGCAACGTGGAACTTATCGCAGAACTAGCGGAGGTCAAGGCCCAACTTGCAGAGGCCAAAGCACAACTGGCAGAGATAGTCGTGACCACAAACAAAGGTTTCAGGACCAGGCAGATCCCCACAGCAATCGTACGCCTCAGTTCTCACAAGATCAAGTGATTTGTCGTTCTCAGCCAGCCAAGCTGTTGCTGCAAACTACGCCATCGATGGCTGATGAGCTGTACTGCACAGTTGACACGTCCAGAGTAGAGGAGGAAGACAAGAGCAAGGCACAACCAGGAGCGATTAGGAAGGCAATCGAAGAAGAAATCCGGACAACAGAAGGGCAGGAGCATTGGCGTTGCGTCGCCGTGATCAAGGACGCCAGGAACTATGATCGCATCAGGGTAACGTGCAGAGATGAAGCCGAACTTCAAAGGGTCAAGAAAGCAGCGGAGAAGACCGCGGTGACAGGTGTTAGGGTGCTACGAGACCAACTATATCCCGTGAAGGTAGACAATGCCAACCGAACAGCCATTCTCGATCAAGATGGAAAGGTTCTACCCGGTGCCGCCGAAATCCTTGGGAAGGAAAACGATGTACACATAGCCAAGATAGGATGGCTTAGCAAGAAGGACACGGGGAAAGCTTACGGATCAATGGTTGTCTATGTCACAAAAGGCAGCGAAGCAGCACGACTGTTACAAGACCAATACTTCCATGTCGCAGGAGAGTCAGCTTACACCAGGGTTTTCGAGCCGCGATATGGCCCGCAGAAATGTTATAGATGTCAGGAAACAGGGCACAAGGCATACTCATGCACGCAACCGCAGGTCTGTGCTAGATGTGCTCAAGTGGGACACCATCACAGTGAATGTCAAGCAGTAATACCAAAGTGTATTACATGCGGAGGGCCACACGAATCGCTCAGCGGGAACTGCGGAACACGTCACAGCTCCCGGGATGCATAAAACCTTCCAAATACTTCAATTGAATGTCCGGAAGCAGCGAGAGGTGCAACACAGTTTAATGAGTGATGAACAACTAAAGGATTATGGAGTGTTGGCGATATCTGAGCCATATGCGAGGATCATCGACGGCACTCTGGTGACAGTCCCTATGGGACACCAAAACTGGACCAAAATAGTACCCACAGTCCAACGTGAGGAAAGGTGGGCGTTTCGAAGCATGCTCTGGATTCGGAAGGACATCGAAGCAGAACAGGTACCAATGCAATCATCGGACCTCACGGCAGCGGTGTTGCGACTCCCAGACCGGTCGATACTGGTAGTGTCAGTCTACGTTGAACCGCAGGATGCAGAGGCATTGAGGGTTGCGATCTGCGAACTACACCAAGCAATAAGGGAAACACGCAGGAGGATCGGCACCCGAGTGGATGTAGTAATTGCCGGGGATTTCAACCGGCATGATCAATTATGGGGAGGAGAGGACATCTCACGGGAAAGGCAAGGAGAGGCCGATCCGATCATCGACCTCATGAGTGAACACGCTCTTCGTAGCTTGCTCCCGAGGGGTACGAAGACGTGGCAACGGGGGAATCACGAGTCAACAATTGATCTAGTACTAGCTTCCGAGGAATTGGCAACGTCAGTGGTGAAGTGTACAGTCCACACGACCGAGCATGGATCCGATCACAGAGCAATTCAGACGACTTTCGACGTCGCGACTCCGGAACGAGTTGTTGAAGCAAGGCTGCTTTTCAAGAATGCTCCGTGGACCGACATAAAGGCCAGGATTACCACCACTCTTCGCTTCGTTCCATTTGGTGGCAGTGTACAGCAACAGGCTGATGAGTTGATGGCAGCGGTGCTGGAGGCAGTCCATGCACTTACCCCAAAGGCCAAGCCTTCACCATATGCAAAGAGATGGTGGACCACGGACCTCACCCAGCTTCGGCGAGTCTACACATACTGGAGGAACCAAGCAAGAACTCAACGGCGAATGGGTCACATGGTTCCAAACTTAGAACAGCAAGCAAATGACGCTGCTAAGGAATACCATGATGCCGTCAGGAGGCAGAAAAAGGCTCACTGGGATGATTTCCTCGCAGATGACACAAACATCTGGCAAGCGGCAAAATACTTGGATCCCAGTGGCAGCTCAGCATTTGACAAGATACCGCCGCTGACGAAAAGAGACGGATCCACCACGAAAGACAAAATTGAACAAGCGGAAGAACTGTTGTCGGTGTTCTTTCCCCACTACCAGTGAGGATAGAAGATGAAGGACCACGCCCACAGCGAGCTGCAGTGGTCATGCCTCCCCTAACGATGGAAGAGGTAGAACGGAGAATTTTTGCGGCGAAGTCATGGAAGGCGCCAGGAGATGATGGGTTACCAGCCATGGTATGGAAGCAGGTATGGCCGGTGGTGAAAGACAGAGTGTTGCTCCTCTTCCAGACATCGTTGGATGAAGGGGAGCTCCCTACGCAATGGAGAAATGCCAAGATCATACCACTGAAGAAGCCGAACAAGGGAGACTACACGGTCGCAAAGGCGTGGAGGCCGATCTCGCTGCTCTCCACACTTGGAAAGACACTGGAGTCTGTGGTTGCTGAAAGAGTATCGCACGCAGTGGAGACTTTTGGTCTGCTCCCCACGAACCACTTCGGGGCCAGAAAGAAGCGTTCTGCTGAACAGGCACTCCTGCTTGCTGCAAGAACACATCTATAATACATGGAGATCAAAGAAGGTCCTCAGCTTGGTTAGCTTCGACGTGAAGGGCGCATACAATGGGGTGTACAAGGACAGACTGTTGCAGAGACTCGCAGCGAGAGGCATCCCGCCGGCTCTGGTGCGGTGGATTGATGCCTTCTGCTCAGAACGCACGGCAACCATCCTAGTAAATGGCCA
>MXAW01000024.1:25000-27500 GCA_002554605.1 Helotiales sp. F229 | reverse complement strand
CCCTTTGGAAACCTCATTCTTCCCACTTGAGTTACCCTTTGGAAATTTTAATCGTCACACTTGAGCTACCTTTTGAAGGCTGCACACTCGAGCTACCCTTCAGAAATTTCACAGGGTAGCTGAGATGTGATAGGTGCGACTTGGTGGAAAAAAGAAGTTTTCCCTTAATAATTTTTATTATTATAGGGTGATAGAGCGTCAGAAATGATGTAGGGTCCACACTTTCTTGGCCTGGAATACTATGTGCCTTTGCCGAGAAATTTTACTTTTCACATCTCAGCTACCTTGTAAAATTAGTTGAGATGTGATGGGTAGTACTGGTGAAGAATCTATTTTCCCCTAGTAAAAATATTATGTTATAGGCTGATAGAGCGTCGAAAATGACGTAGGGTCCACACTTCCTTAGCCTAGGATTGTATGTGCCCTCCTTGAGAAATTTCAATTTTCACACTTGGCTTACCCTTCGAGAAATTTCACCAGGTAAGTGAGATGTGAGGATAGTGATGAAAAATATCTCGCCGTGGGCTAATAGAATATCAAAAATGATGTAGGGTTTATAATTTTTTAACCTGAGGTGTGTACTATCACCAAGAAATCGTACCTTTCACACTTGACTTACCCTTTGTAAAAACTATCCCTTCTTAATTTATGCCTTTGATTAGTGCTAAAGGTGTTGTTATAGGACCTTTTAAGATAGAAACACATCTCCCCTTTAATTTAAACTCTTTTTTATTTCATCTTAGCGAGTAAAATATGCTGCGGATTTGCCCGGAACTTTTTGGTGAGGGAGGGGGTCGAAATTTTTTTGCACACAAATCATTTGTCGGAAAATATTTTCCCGACGAAAGGCATTTGTACACATTTTTTAAGGCCACAGGAAGTCGGTGGGTATATGAGAGGAGGCGTTCCGACGTTGGGTATATGAAAAGAAGAATCTTCAGTGGCAGGTCTAGTGGGTTAGGGCTTTAGGGACATAGCTTAGGGTATCTTATGGTGTTTGAAGCCTATATATGTGGTAATTTGACGTTATTCATAGTGATGTGGCGCTGATGTTGAAGGGTATTATTAAGGGCTGGGATATTATGGGTTAAGGGCTGTCTTACGCTATTGAGGGCTTATAGTTGGGATGTGAGGGTTTGGGGTCTGTTTAGGGGCGACTATACCCTGAACTAAGGCTAGGGATGTTTCATCTTTAGCCTGTGGGCGCTGGGGTGACCTTCCGACTGGCGGAGGCCTCGTAAGGGGTGATGCCGGGAGGTGGGAATGGGGTTAGACCGCCCCTGCTAAGGCAGAAGGTCAGGGCAGAAGGTCCCGGCGACCCAAAACCGGGCTACAGGGTAGGCTAGGTGTGAAAATTTCCGGGGAATCTTAGAATTTTTCTCCTTGGGGGAATTTTTTTCCCTTCTACCTTCTCCCTTTGTCCTCTTCTTCCTTCTCCAGAACTTTTTTACAGGTTCTGGGGGCTTGGATACCCTAAGTCACTCATAGGGTAGCCTAGTTGTGAAGGGATGGATATCTCCAAGGTAAATCTATCCAAAGGGTAGCTCAAGTGTGAACAGCCTGTAGCTACAGGGCACAGGCGCTGGAGGGCAGCCCTGTGGGTCGAGAGGGTAGCTCAAGTGTGCAAAGGGTAGGTGAAGTGTGAACAGCCTGTAGCTACAGGCACAGGCGCTGGAGGGCAGCCCTGTGGGGTCGAGAGGGTAGCTCAAGTGTGCAAAGGGTACTTGGTGAAATTTCCGCGTGTGAAAGGGTAGCTCGGGTGTGGCTTGGTGGTGGCGGGCTCCAGGGCACTCCCACAGGCGTCTGTACGCTGTAGGCATGCCCTATAAGTCCCCTGGCACCCCTCCCACAGCGTGGGTGGCCCTGGAGGACACCCTGGAGGAGTGCCCCGAAGTGCGACGTGCAACAAAACCAGATCTGCCCACGTGATCCAGAGGGTAGCTCGGGTGTGGCTTGGTGGTGGCGGGCTCCAGGCACTCCCACAGGCGTCTGTACGCTGTAGGCATGCCCTATAAGTCCCCTGGCACCCCTCCCACAGCGTGGGTGGCCCTGGAGGACACCCTGAAGATGCCCCTAGAGTGCGATGTGCAACAAAACCAGATTCACGCCATAGTTTGTCGTATACCCCCCCCCTATATGGATCAATCTCATAGCTACGGAGATGTTTGATACGGCTTCTAGGTCCATTTTTAACGCTGAATCCGATGCCGCTGTTAGTTTATCAATCAAATGCCTCTGTATAGGTGTTTACCCCCCCCTCCGATCCGTACTATACTGCTTGGTCACCTTTCCGGCGGATTATGATCAAAACAACCTTTCTATACTGTTCCCCTACCCCGATTATGCCATACACCACTCTCCCAGGTCCCCAAGTGCCCTTTGTGGCGAGAAATTAATTTCCCGACAAAGTCGGTAGTAGGAAATCATTTGTCGGAAAATTATTTTTTGTCCCTTTATAAAGCTGTACACTCACGACCCCAAGTCAAGTCGTAGTCATTTC
>MXAW01000024.1:10000-15000 GCA_002554605.1 Helotiales sp. F229 | reverse complement strand
TTGGTGAAAAACTTGGGTTACCCTTGAGAATTTATTACAGGCGGTGGTTACAGGGTGTTACACACTGGAGGAATACGCTGGAGATTGTTATAGGGCATTGCTGTAGGGTAGGTACCCCGGAGGGGTATGCTGGATGATGGTCCCACACTTGAGCTACCCTTTTAAATTTCCCGCGGGGTGTTGCTTTAGGGGATCATACACTGGAGAGGCACACTGGAGAGATTTACAGGGGGCTCTGTCAGGGCATCATGCGCTGAAGGATTACGCTGGGGATGATACCACACCTGGTCTACCCTTCGAGGAACTCTACAGGAGGTAAATACAGGGTGACGAGGACACTGAAGAGATTTACAGGGTGTCGCTACTGCGTGTTGTACCCTGAGGAGGTACGCTGAAGGATGAACTCACATCTGGCCTACCCTGCGAAGGGACTTGGAAAATATGGGGGGTCACACTTGAGCTACCCTTTAAAATGTCCTACAGGCTAGGGCTACAGGGCATTATACACTGGAGGAGTACGCTGGGGATGAACTCACATCTGACCTACCCTCTGAGGAATTTACAGGCGGTGGCTACAGGGTGTGAGACGCTAGAGGAGTACGCTGGGGATATGTGTAGGGGGTAGCTCCAGGGTATCATACCCTGGAGGAGTACGCTGGAGGATGAACTCACATCTGGCCTACCCTCTGAGGAATTTACAGGCGCTGGCTACAGGGTGTCACACACTAGAGGTGTACGCTGGAAGCTGTGGTAGGGCCTGACCACAGGGTATCATAGCCTGGAGGAGTACGCTGGAGGAAGACGTCACATCTCGCCTACCCTTTGAGGAATTTATAGGGGTGGCTACAGGGTATCATAGCCTGAAGGAGTACGCTGGAGGGAGATCCAACATTTGCCCTGCCCTACTTGGTGTGAGAATTTGAATGAACACACTTGGACTACCCTTTGAACCTTGCTGTAGGGTATTGTACACTGTAATGATTTATAGTTGGTGAATTTGGGCTAAACGATCCTGAAGCGGGTAGCTACATTGGATTGTCACCCTTGACCTACCCTCTGAAAAATTTCCAAAGGGTAGCTGAGATGTGATGGGTGGTACTTAGTGGGAAAAAGTAGTTTTCCCTTAGTAATCTTTTTTTATTGTAGGCTGATAGAGCGTCAAAAATGACGTAGGGTCCACCCTTTCCTGGCACACGATTATATGTGCCCTCACCGCGAAATTTTGATTTTCACATTTGAGCTACCCTTTGAAGATTTCAGTTTTCACACTTGAGCTACCCTTCGGAAATTTCATAGGGTAGCGGAGGTGTGTAGTGATGGGACTTGGTACAAAAGTATAGTCCACACTTTCCTAGCCCAGGATTGTATGTGCCCTCGCTGTGAAATTTCGATTTTCACATTTGAGCTACCCTTTGGAAACCTCATTCTTCCCACTTGAGTTACCCTTTGGAAATTTTAATCGTCACACTTGAGCTACCTTTTGAAGGCTGCACACTCGAGCTACCCTTCAGAAATTTCACAGGGTAGCTGAGATGTGATAGGTGCGACTTGGTGGAAAAAAGAAGTTTTCCCTTAATAATTTTTATTATTATAGGGTGATAGAGCGTCAGAAATGATGTAGGGTCCACACTTTCTTGGCCTGGAATACTATGTGCCTTTGCCGAGAAATTTTACTTTTCACATCTCAGCTACCTTGTAAAATTAGTTGAGATGTGATGGGTAGTACTGGTGAAGAATCTATTTTCCCCTAGTAAAAATATTATGTTATAGGCTGATAGAGCGTCGAAAATGACGTAGGGTCCACACTTCCTTAGCCTAGGATTGTATGTGCCCTCCTTGAGAAATTTCAATTTTCACACTTGGCTTACCCTTCGAGAAATTTCACCAGGTAAGTGAGATGTGAGGGATAGTGATGAAAAATATCTCGCCGTGGGCTAATAGAATATCAAAAATGATGTAGGGTTTATAATTTTTTAACCTGAGGTGTGTACTATCACCAAGAAATCGTACCTTTCACACTTGACTTACCCTTTGTAAAAACTATCCCTTCTTAATTTATGCCTTTGATTAGTGCTAAAGGTGTTGTTATAGGACCTTTTAAGATAGAAACACATCTCCCCTTTAATTTAAACTCTTTTTTATTTCATCTTAGCGAGTAAAATATGCTGCGGATTTGCCCGGAACTTTTTGGTGAGGGGAGGGGGGTCGAAATTTTTTTGCACACAAATCATTTGTCGGAAAATATTTTCCCGACGAAAGGCATTTGTACACATTTTTTAAGGCCACAGGAAGTCGGTGGGTATATGAGAGGAGGCGTTCCGACGTTGGGTATATGAAAAGAAGAATCTTCAGTGGCAGGTCTAGTGGGTTAGGGCTTTAGGGGACATAGCTTAGGGGTATCTTATGGTGTTTGAAGCCTATATATGTGGTAATTTGACGTTATTCATAGTGATGTGGCGCTGATGTTGAAGGGTATTATTAAGGGCTGGGATATTATGGGTTAAGGGCTGTCTTACGCTATTGAGGGCTTATAGTTGGGATGTGAGGGTTTGGGGTCTGTTTAGGGGCGACTATACCCTGAACTAAGGCTAGGGATGTTTCATCTTTAGCCTGTGGGCGCTGGGGGTGACCTTCCGACTGGCGGAGGCCTCGTAAGGGGGTGATGCCGGGAGGTGGGAATGGGGTTAGACCGCCCCTGCTAAGGCAGAAGGTCAGGGCAGAAGGTCCCGGCGACCCAAAACCGGGCTACAGGGTAGGCTAGGTGTGAAAATTTCCGGGGAATCTTAGAATTTTTCTCCTTGGGGGAATTTTTTTCCCTTCTACCTTCTCCCTTTGTCCTCTTCTTCCTTCTCCAGAACTTTTTTACAGGTTCTGGGGGGCTTGGATACCCTAAGTCACTCATAGGGTAGCCTAGTTGTGAAGGGGATGGGATATCTCCAAGGTAAATCTATCCAAAGGGTAGCTCAAGTGTGAACAGCCTGTAGCTACAGGGCACAGGCGCTGGAGGGCAGCCCTGTGGGGTCGAGAGGGTAGCTCAAGTGTGCAAAGGGTAGGTGAAGTGTGAACAGCCTGTAGCTACAGGGCACAGGCGCTGGAGGGCAGCCCTGTGGGTCGAGAGGGTAGCTCAAGTGTGCAAAGGGTACTTGGTGAAATTTCCGCGTGTGAAAGGGTA
Organism: Helotiales sp. F229; assembly: GCA_002554605.1. NCBI lineage: Eukaryota > Fungi > Ascomycota > Leotiomycetes > Helotiales > Helotiales sp. F229. The sequence continues at coordinate 11,828 of MXAW01000024.1, read as the reverse complement.
GCTCGGGTGTGGCTTGGTGGTGGCGGGCTCCAGGGCACTCCCACAGGCGTCTGTACGCTGTAGGCATGCCCTATAAGTCCCCTGGCACCCCTCCCACAGCGTGGGTGGCCCTGGAGGACACCCTGGAGGAGTGCCCCGAAGTGCGACGTGCAACAAAACCAGATCTGCCCACGTGATCCAGAGGGTAGCTCGGGTGTGGCTTGGTGGTGGCGGGCTCCAGGGCACTCCCACAGGCGTCTGTACGCTGTAGGCATGCCCTATAAGTCCCCTGGCACCCCTCCCACAGCGTGGGTGGCCCTGGAGGACACCCTGAAGATGCCCCTAGAGTGCGATGTGCAACAAAACCAGATTCACGCCATAGTTTGTCGTATACCCCCCCCCTATATGGATCAATCTCATAGCTACGGAGATGTTTGATACGGCTTCTAGGTCCATTTTTAACGCTGAATCCGATGCCGCTGTTAGTTTATCAATCAAATGCCTCTGTATAGGTGTTTACCCCCCCTCCGATCCGTACTATACTGCTTGGTCACCTTTCCGGCGGATTATGATCAAAACAACCTTTCTATACTGTTCCCCTACCCCGATTATGCCATACACCACTCTCCCAGGTCCCAAGTGCCCTTTGTGGCGAGAAATTAATTTCCCGACAAAGTCGGTAGTAGGAAATCATTTGTCGGAAAATTATTTTTTGTCCCTTTATAAAGCTGTACACTCACGACCCCAAGTCAAGTCGTAGTCATTTCTTGAGAGGAAACGTATGGTATAAACAGAAGTGTCGTACCCGGCTCCGTTCGGCCGCTACAGCCCCTGCGCGCATCGAGGTCCTACCTATACCGTTGGAATCAGCGCCTGTTTCTACCTAGGGTCGGTTTTTAGGCCCCCGCCCACTGAGTTCACCCACCAAAAGGTTCCCTACAGTGGGCCACATCACTGTAAGATGCCCCTGGCGACTCCTCCAGGCTTACCTACAGGGCCACACACCTGTAGGCCACCACTACCGAAAATCTTCAGGGTCGAGCTCTAGGCTCGACTACCCTGGAGCCATACGCTGGAGCGACCACTCCCCACTGAAGCCCGGTAAGGCCCAAATTTATTTCCTCGGATGCGCGGATTTGCCCGGAACTTTTTGGTGAGGGGGGGGGGGTCGAAATTTTTTTTGCACACAAATCATTTGTCGGAAAATTATTTTCCGACCAAAGGCATTTGCACACATTTTTAAAGGCCACAGAAAGTCGGTGGGTATATGAAGGGAGCAGACTGGAGTCGATTCGAAAAATCCTACAGTGTGTTACGGGCATGTATTCATGAACTAGCACTCTTGTAGGTACCTTTGATCAGGTACGATGACCGCTGAGAAGGCCTGTATCCCCTGCTAAGCATTACTTTAGTGGTCTCTTAGATTTATTACAGTGATGTGTATGCTCCAACATGCCTAGCATGGGTGCCACCAGGTGGGGTTGAAGTCCACTGTCCGCGGCTTGGTTTCATTAGCTTGGCCCCGCGTTCAGTGTTGACGTCCCCTATCGGCACGCGGTAACCAGCCCGTTGTACCATACTTGATAGACCCTATCTATTTCCGTTTAGCACTCAGGTTGCGTGGGGGCCCAGACCTAAACGGCAAAGTGGGGTCGCCTGTGGAAGCAGTAACCCCTTACTTCAAACTTCGGGGCCTGTGGAAGCGCCAAACGTCCTGTCGGCTTCGGCTGGCAGGCACGGTTGGAGTCTGTGGATTATTGGCCGATGGCCTAACTTAATTCTTAAGACACTTGGGGGTAAGCTCTAGCAGGTAGCCGTCTCCGGACGTGACCTGTGACCAGCATCCTCC
>MXAW01000023.1:0-41700 GCA_002554605.1 Helotiales sp. F229 | reverse complement strand
TCGAAATTTTGGTCTCTCGTTATGGAAAAACTTTGTTCCGCTTCGGCAACTGCCAAAGAAGAATTTGAGTGTCAGCGCGGACATGATGACTATACCTTGCTTGCTGTGGGGGAAAAGCAGTTGCTTGGATGTTAGTGGAGACATGATGACTTTACCTTGCTAGCGGTCAGAGAAAATCACTACGGTCAACCACAGCGTACTGCCTGAACACAGTATGACCGAATAGACGTCATCCCGAGATGAGGCTGTATTACGACACATTTTTATTGTGGTCCCACCATAAGTCCCCACCCCCACCATGCAAATTGAGTATATCCGCGTGGCTGCCATTAGGATTTAATATTGTGTCTCTTGCATGTATTACATCGGTATGTCTAGGAGGTATCTATTCTCATTTGAGTAATATCTACTTTATGAAGGTATATCTGTAACAATTGATTTATAGGAGGCCGAGGCTAAGGATTTTAATATAGGCCAATACTTCCAATTTGACTATTCATCCTCCATTGGTCAATGTTCCTCTCATCGGTGGAATATCCACTGCCCTGGGAGTTTCCAAGGGCCTCAATGTCTCAGCGTCCTCCTTAGGTCTTGCGGACTCATACACGGTTGCTTTATGGTCCTATTGTGCTGATAAAAATGGACCTCATCTTCAAAAACTAGCTGCAGTACCCCTACGAAAGACTTTTGGTTTGATCCTGTTCAAGCCTGGCATCTAAATAACACAGTATTTGCTGATGGACTTCCTAAAGCCCTAGATGATGTTTTAAAAACCTACCATTCAACGTCCAGGGTTATGGTAAGGTTATATCTTATTGCAATATCCGTCACAGCAGCATCTACAATTCTTGATTTTGCGCTGTGTTTTCTTTTAGTGGGTTCTATATTCTGCCACTTGTTATGACATCTATATCTACGGTCAGCTTACTCACAGCCTCAATCATGGCCACTGTTATATACAGTAGCGTAGTTGGAACTTTCGATACAGTTCTTCGATCATATGGCGTAGATGCGACTCTGGTTTGAATATGTTTGCACTTACCTGGAGTGCTTTTCTATCGGCAATGATATCAAGTTTCCTATGGCTTTTTAGGGGTCTTTGTTGTTGCTGTGGCAAACGCAAATAGAGGACTTAATCCACGAGGAATTCATGCGTCGTGACACTATTTCGACTTTCTACCACATTCGTTGTTTATTCGTAACGCAAGCTTCGAACCTCGACGACATACAGTTCAGAGGATGTGGAAGGAGAGATATAACTTTAAGCAAGTTTGGTGGTTAATACACATGGTTGAGGGTCACCAGACCCCGAATTGATCACTTTTGGTGCTTTCTTGATCCACTGCATAAGAAACTGACTTATAGTGCTGACGTTAGTCCACCGTTGCAGGGCTTCAGTGAACCCTGAAGTTTCTTGATAAATAGAGATCTACCCATAAACATAGAAAATTTGGAGTGTACCTGCTGTATGCCCCCAAAAACAACCATTCCTTATCAATGAACATACTATGCCATGCCTAAAAGCCTTCCACTAAAGGCATATGTTTCTTGCTTCAAAAGATATATTTATGCAGAGAATTTTGAGATGTTCAACCACATAACTTTCAAGTTATGTTCATTTGTTCTATAAGTTACTGCTCTCATAACGCAGGACGAAGCCGGACCCCTACGACAGGCAGCAAGCTTCAGACGATGTACATAAATCATCAACTCGTCTATTTTCTTCGAGACAATATTAACCAGCTTGACCTATTGCTCGCAAAGGAAATAGACTGTATAATTATCCAGATGCCCCATCAGTTTTGCCGACCGTCACTTGATATTAGTCCATCATATATAAGTAACTAAATCCCAACGCCCTGCTCTTTGTGGCAGAGGTTAATGTAGGCCATTACCCTGTTATATGTGCGTCGTTCAGTTGTATGCTCCGAGGACATCCGAGCAAAGTCATCCTTCGAGCATCCTCGCTCAAGGAGCAGCTTCACAATCGCTTCATGTCCGAAGTGACCTGCGTGACCAAGCGGTGTCCACCCATCGTTGTCACGCGAGTCTGCATCTACATCGTCTCGGTCTACCAACAGCCTTACCGCAACCTCGTCACCAAATTCGGTTGCGTGGGACAGTGTGACCGCCCAAAAATGTCTTTGGAGTCTGCTGTTAGGTCGTGACGGTCGAGAAGTAGAGTAATAAGTGTTTAGGAGTTTCTACCTCTCCGCATTTACACCTATTATCTACTGTATGCCCTAGCCGGTGTAGATAGGTTTTAATATACCCGTGCCCTATCTTTAGTTGAAAAAAGGAGCTTCCTAGCTCTCTCTTTGTTCCTAAAGGTAGTGCTATCTTAGACTTACTAAAACTACTAGTAGTAGTAGAAGTAGAAGATAGATATATTTTACTATAAGAGTCAATTCGACTAGTTTTAGACTTATAATCTTCTAAGTAGCTCGAAAGCTCTAGAGATTTAAGGCTATTAACTAAAGTGCCGAAATAAGCAAAAGAGGTGTTATCTAGTGATATTAAACTCAAAAGTAGTAGCTAGCTTAGCTAGCCGATCTGCTTCCTCGTTCCCGATAATATCTGAGTGCCCTGGCACCCACTTTAAGATTATATTAGCATCTTTAGCTAAGATAGCTTTAGTTGCTAATATAGCTCTTATCTGGTAGCTTTGGCCAGGTTTATCAGACGGAGTTTTAAGCCTTAGGAAGCGGCTTGGTTATCCGAATATACACTAAAGAAATCACCACTTTTAGCTACGCTACTAGCGTACTCTATAGCCCTAGTAACTCCTTCGAGTTCCCCGTTGTATACAATTTGCGATTTACCTATATTCCATGCTTCTCTATAATTAGAGTTAAGTCGTAGTGATTATATACTACTAGGCCTACACCTACTCCGGTCCCCTCTCTAAGTTGAGAAGCGTCTGTATATATCGATTAGACTGGCTATTACTAATACTACGTAAATACGTAATATGGGCTTTACCTTCCTCTTCTTTCCATAGCTTAGATATCTCGATTCTATAAGGACCTCTCTATCCCAAGGAGCGAAATAGTGAGGTATTATAGTCTCTAGGCTATTAAGATCTACTAGAGTACTAATAGAGTCTATAATAACTTGGATCTGAAGCCCGGATTTAAATTGATCTCAGATTTTCGCTATCTCTACCCTAATAGGGTGATTTGAACTTAGTTTAAGGATACGGAGTGTGTACTTGCGAAGACTATTAGTAAGTCGAATATTAGGTGGTAGTAAGGCCGATTCTAGCTCTAGAGGATTATAGGGGCTGTTTTAAAGACTCCTAAAATCTTTCTAGTAGCTAGATTTTGAATAGCCTGTAAAGGCTTAATCAAAGACCTTTTAATAGGGTTCCACCAAATAATCGACCCATAGTCTGCTACACTAGCAACACAAGCTAGGTAAATCTGTCTTACAGCAAAAGGGGATATATTCGCTAACCTATTAAGCCTAAAATAGGCCTGTCTAGCTAGGGAAGCCTTAGTCGCTATATGTTCCTTATATTTAAGACCTTCGTCGAAATATACTCCTAGCCACTTTACTACCCTTTTAGGCTCTATTATAGAGCTGTCCGGGAGTACTAATGTAGGCTTATCTTCGATTTATTAAAGTGGATAAGTTCGGTTTTAGCTATATCGAAACTTATAGTGTTTTCTTGACCCAAATTAACTATCTCTTTTACTACTTTTTCTAGAACCCTAGTGTTAATTTTAAAGTTTCTAGAAAAAGTAGTAAGAGAGATATCATCTAAATAGGAGATATATCGGACTTGATTTGATTTAAAAAGGTCTCTAATATATATTAAGAATAATATAGGTGAAATAGGGCTTCCTTGGGGTATCCCTGTTAGGATACTACGGAAGGCTTCAATTTCATTATCGAAGGCTAAACGTAGCTCCCGATCTTCTAAGAAAGATTTAACCCAAGTTATAAGGCTTAGTGGTAGTTTTAGCCTATATAGTATCTCGAGTAGTCTATCTTTAGAAACATGATCGAAAGCCCCTTTTACGTCTAAAAAGAGAGTACTAGTACAAAGCTTATTTAACTTATTTAGCTCTACTTCTGAGTGTAGAAGTAGGGCCGCGTCGATAGCCGATTTACTTAATCTACCCCCTATTTGAGTAGGGTGAAGTAGATTCGTAGTTTCGGCTAAGTAGCTAAGTCTCTTGGCTAATATCCTCTCTGATACTTTACCTAGGCAGTTAAGTAGTGAGATCACTCTATATGCTTTAGGTAGGGAGTAATCAGGCTTATTAGGCTTTTTAAGGATAAAACCAGTGGCTTGTTTCCAGACTTTAGGGTGGTATCCACTATTAAGTAATAGTGAATAGACTTTAAAAAAAGGTGTCTGGAATAGCTGAATAAGCTTGTATACTAATCTCTTGTGTAATAAGATCCGGCCCAGGGGATTTACCCTTAATCTTCGTACTACATGCCTCTTTTAGCTCTATTTTAGATAATATAGGCCATTTCCACTCCTTATTAGGTAAATAGTCTCTAGGAGAGCTAAATATCCTACTTTGAGGTGGAGGAGGGAAGAGAGTAGTACGGAAGACCTCGCACTTATCTTGAAACGACGATTTAAGCGTATTAGTAGTACTACTAAGGATACTAGGTATCTGTTGAGTAGTAATATCTTTAGTATACGACATAGCTTTAAAAATCGATTTAGTATCTTCGTTTTCAAGAAACGTATTCCAGTGAGTGGTTTTAGCCCTTTTGAATAGAGTTAAAATACTCGTTTTTAGCTTTCTGGAAATCGTCCTTAAAGATACTAGCTAGTTTAGCTTTACGACTACAGTAATTCATAGTTTTACGTAAATCTAGTAGCTTTCGTTCCACCAGGGTTTTGCGAAGGGTGAATATCTAGTTTTAGGTATACTAGTATTCGCCGCTTCTATTATTATAGTAGTAAACGATTCAGCTATAGTATCTAAATCTTCGATACTATAGCTATTTGACTCTAGATAAGGGAAATTACTAGTACTAAAATTAGACTCTAGTTCTTCTCTAAATAGTATCCAATTCGCTTTCTTCGTATTATAACGAAGATTACTACTTTTTAAATTGTTTACAAAGGCTTAATTAAGCTCTTTTGATTTTTTCCACTGTAAAATCAATCTATAATCTATAATACTAATTATACTAACTAGATATAATTGTATAATAGTAGTAGGAAATAAACCCTTACTACTATTAACAATTTAAAACATTTGTTATAAATTCAATTGAGCTTTTAAAGGTTTATTACAATATAGAATTTATAGACTAAATTGAAAGGTTGAATATTATTTCTGTTTAATAAATTAACTGAATTCTTAATTGTATTTAAGCTAGAAGAAATTGATTCTGTTTTAGCTAGTTAAACTGAATCCAATTTCTGTAATTTAAGCTACTTAAATCTCTTTTAGAATTTTACAATTCTTAGAATAAAGATTTACTAGAAGCTAAAGCGGTATTATCGATATATAATAAACATTAAATCGAAATCGATTTAAATAAATTCTAAATATAAATAAGAAACAGTGTTAGTAGAATTAGACTTCTTTAAACTATTCTAGTAATTATTTCTTAACATTCTTCTGTTAAATATAAGTTGTAAAAGTCGTTTACTTAAAAAGGTAAAAACCTAGGTAACTAAACTTGACAGAAGTTCTAATACTTATAGAAGAATATTTAATAGTTGATTTTTGAATAGATAGTTAAAAAATCTTGAAGTATTAACAATTTGTAGTTTTATAATTTCAATCTTTATTTTATTCGATTTGGTTTTATAATAAATTTTTTTTCCCCTTTTAACGTGCTGTATTAGTTAGAAACTATGCAATGTAGTCGATAGTTGAACGGCCGTTGAACGACATCGTTTTAAGACTCCTCAACTAACTAGCGTTTTAGCACCTAAAAACGCACTGTAGTCCGTTTTATAAGGCTATAAACGAACGTAACGAGGTCGTTGCCAAGAACGAACTAAGTAAACTATTTATACTAAAACGTGACTTAAACGTGATTTTAAATATATAAAAATACATTTGAAAAAAAATCTTAAGTAAGAAAAGTATTATTTGAAAAACTAAATACTGTTAATAAAAGTCTAAGTAAGTAATAGAAAATATATTAAGCTTATATTTCTTATTAATCTATTATATATATTTTTTATTCTCTTATTTATATTTATAAAATCACGTTTAAGTCACGTTTTAGTATAAATAATTTACTTAGTTCGTTCTTGGCAACTAGCCCGTTTATTTAAAATCTTAAAACGAACTATAGTTTTAGCTTATAAAAACGAACGCCAGTCCGTTTAGGGTAGGCGGCAACGAACGGCAGTTAGTTCCGTTTAACGAGAAAACGAGAAAACTATCGACTACACTGAAACTATGTAGCACGGCTAGTCTACTAGCGTATCCAATTGTTATATACACTATTCAGTCCAAATTTGATTGCGACTATGCATTTGAGGACATTCCCTCGGAAAGAGTGTTTGAAAGAAAGAAGTATAAAAAACCAAAACATAGCCCCTAAGATCCCTATCCCCTAGGCTTAAAAACCTCCCCTTAAAACCCCTAAGCTCACTAGATATGCCCAAGAGCCTCCTTCTATGCCTCCCCTACTCCTACGCCTAGTAACCCTCCCTGTCGATCCCAGAGTCGTAGCGTGTCGAGCTCGTCCGTGATTCCTAGTTCTGCTCCTTATGTCACATTACATTAGCCGTAGCTAAATGTATAGAGGATATACGGCCAGTTGTGGGTTACTAGTACGATTTGTACTTGTGCATATAAAAGGCCTTTGGCGATATTATCTTCCCCCTCCTTCGATATCTCCTTAGGCACTGCCTATGGCCCTGCTGTTCCTCCTTAATACCCTATAGGGCAAGAGGGCATGGAAACCAAGATAGTACTTAGTTTATGGAAAATATTGTTGGCGGCAGTTGATAAGAGCTTGAGGCAATAGGAGTCTTGACGTGCGCGATAAGACTCAGGCTCTGCGAGCACTTGAAATGATATAAATGTGTTGATTAATTCAGTAAAATCTAGGTAAAGAGTGTAAAAGGGGAAGTGCTCCCTTAAGGCGGTATACAGTGGCAGAACCCTATCTGGAAAGTCTGCAGTGCCAAGAGAGCAGTTAGGCGAGCTGCAGCCGTGCCTGTACGACAAGTCTCTCTACTACAGAACACGTACTCCAATTAGCTATTCAGGAGCCTTGGCAGTGAGGCTGAAGGCTTTAGTAGCGTCAACCATACTAGCTTTAAACAAGTACTCCCGAATTACGGATCCTTTAGACCTAGAGCTATATTCTATGTATTAGATATAGTTAGTACTACTCTAGCGCCTAGCTCACCACAAGACCCTGATTGTATTATAATAGACTTAACTGAATATAATAATCAGTTAATTAATGTCTATAATGCCACTCATCCAAATATCCCTAATAGTAGTAATACTATACAAAGACCAGATTTGTTACCTGATCTTTTACCTAGTAATACTATTATTTTAGGAGACTTTAATACACATCACCCGTGGTGGGACCCCTTAGCAAGTCAAAGCGCTAATTCAGGAGTACTACTAGACCTTATTGAGAAACACTCCTTAAGCCTCTTAAATACTCCAGGGGAAGGAACGTTCTATAGACCTAATATGGAGACTCCTTCTGTATTAGACCTTACTTTTGCTACACAAGGAATAGTAAATAAAGTCGAAGACTGGCAAGTGTTACCAGATCTAGGTTCAGATCACTTTGGGGTATTATTTACTATAATTAGTAATAGTAATAATACTAGCTCTACTAAATCCTCTATACGATTTAATACAAGGAAAGCAAACTGGAAGAAGTTTCGTAGTAGCCTTATAAGTTACTTTCAAGACTTCAACTACAGCTTAAATTCTAAGTATACAAATCAAGAGCTTGATTCCTTAGGAGAGCTTTTTACTAGTACTATAATTCAAGCGGCTAATGACTCTATTCCTAGAGCTTATAAGTCAATAGCTAGTAAACCCTGGTGGAATGAGGAGCTTAAAACTCTACGGAAGTCTATGCAAAGATACTACCGTTTAAATAAGGCCTCAGAGTATACCCTCTATAATCAAGAGCTTAAAGAGGCTAAAAATCTATATTTTAACACTATTAAAGTACAGAAAAGAAAGCACTGGAATAAGTTTCTAGAAAAAGAGGATTCTCAGTCGATTTTTAAAGCTATGTCGTATACTAAAAATACTTTTAGCTCACTAGTCCCTAGTCTCTTTAATATAGAGACTAAGGAATTAGAATCGACTTTCCAACAAAAGTGTAATATTTTTAGAAGTACTCTCTTTCCAGACCCCCCTATTACACCTCCTATTGATCTAATATCATACAAAGGTAGTAATAACTGGAAATGGCCCTTACTATCTAGGGTAGAACTTAGAGACTCCTGTACTTCTAAAATTAAGGGTAAAACCCCTGGACCTGACTTAATTACTCAAGAGATTATAGTTCAAGCTTATTCAGCTATTCCAGAAGTATTTTATATAGTATATTCTATACTTATAAATCAGGGTTACCACCCTAAATGCTGGAAAGAAGCTACTGGCTTTATTCTCAAAAAACCAAAGAAACCAGACTATTCAAAGCCTAAAGCATATAGAGTAATATCACTACTTAATTGCTTAGGCAAAGTCTCGGAGAGAATACTAGCTAGACGCCTTAGTTACTTAGCTGAAACTACTACCTTATTACATGATAGTCAAATAGGCAGTAGGTTGAAAAAATCAGCTATTGACGCGGCTCTATTACTTAAAACAGAAATAGAGCTAAATAAGGCGAATAAGCTTAAAACGACTACTCTATTCCTTGATGTAAAGGGAGCTTTTGATCACGTATCTAAGAATCGTCTTATACAGGTATTAGCTCAACTAAAGCTACCGCTAGGCTTGATTTCTTGGATATCGTCGTTCTTAGAAGACCGTATTTTAAGACTAGCTTTTGACAATAAATCAGAAGACTTTCAATCGATAAATACAGGTATCCCTCAAGAAAGTCCAATATCACCTATCCTATTCTTAATATATATTCGAGACTTATTTAAGTCGAATAATATCAAGATACTCTCTTATATGGATGATATAGCGTTTATAGCCTCCTCTACTTATTATACGACTAAGGCCTTGCCACAACCACTTGCTACTACTTGTCGTGCTAAGCCAGCCCGTCGCAGTAATCAAATACGACAGCCATTTATCCCAGGCACTGCACAATTTGCTGGTCTCAAGCCAATCATTCTTGGATTGATTAAAGATCCTAAGCAAGCTGGGTGTATCGGCCATAATATAGTCACGGCCACCTTTGATACTAGGGGGCGCTTTGCAATGCGAGTCAATTGCCAAGATATGGACGGTCATTACATTCCATTACCAGAGGGTATACGCGCTCCTGCTAGCTTTGAAGATATCGACCTTCTTCCTCAGTGGCGCGAATATTCCTCAAATAATATTCGGGAGGCAGTAGCATCGGAATATGCTCGGCGGTTGCGGTAACAGTGGTTGTGGCGTGGCGGTGATAGCAGTTGTGGCGGTGATAGTGGTTGCGGCGGTGATACGTAATCAAATTAAATGGCACCAAGAATATCTACAGCTAATATTTTATCATTTAACCTGCTCTTCTATAGTCAATCGTGTAGACGCTTGCGGTAATTCCTCTTCAAAAACGCGGGCAAATCGCTCCTCTGCCTGCTTCTTTGTTCTACTGCCTTGCGGGAGGTTTGTACTAGCTGAATCGTGTGCTGAGTATTTATCTTGGCAAATATTTAACCCATAGTTTAGAAGGTCGCCTTTAATTGCTGGCAAGACCTCCTGAGTATAGACAGAACTTTGTAGTCATGATTCCAACACGGTATCTTATACGGAATCATTATTGAATAACAGCAAAGACGTTTAAAAGAGGAAGATATTTTTTTTTCGCGGGCTTTATTGCTCTCGAGATTCTTTTCCTCGTCGTCGTTTGACTCCTTTGCTGCTTTGAGGGCTAATTCCAAGATGAAATTCCAGCTGAGCTTGTTTTGTATCTAACTCTTTAAATTAGTTGCGCGTCAGTTGTACGCAAGTGGCCTGAAATGAGCTGACTTGGGAAGGATAACACTAGTAGTTTCTGCGCCATGGAGCTTTTTATCGTTAAGAATTCGTCGTTAAGACCACGAGGACCAGCGCTAGTGTCGGTGTAGTTATTTATGGCCCGTGCGAGGTTGTTTTTAACTCTAGAATTCGAGCCCGAATTCGAGTAGCTCGAGTAATCTTCAAGCGCAAAATTACTATTCCGCTGAGGCGTTTTGGCAAGGTTAAAAGGAGCTGAATAGTGACGAACGAGTGCTTTCTGAGCTTTACGAGACCGTAATCAAGCTATTGTGGATTGTATCTTGAAGTAAACAGATCGTTGGCAGTTGTGGCGGTGATAGTGGTTGTGCGGCGATTTGAAAGCACTTTACTTCTTTACTTACGGAGGCCGTTTAAAGAGTCCAGTCTGGAAAGTACAAGCCCTAGATTATTATTAAACACTTCACGTTCTTTAAATTTGGTAGATAGTAATCTTTTAGCTATAAGTAAATTATTTGTATTAGGTGAAGAGCTTTTTAAAAAAAAAGGAAAACCTTATAGAAATGTTGTATTTAATTAGAATTTGAGGGGGTGGTGCGCAGAGTTTTCTAAAAAGCAAATGGGACTAGGCCAGCTCCACGCCATGCTAGTGTGAAATTTTCTGGCCGCAGAGCCTCTTTTCTAGCCTCTGCGTATGCGTCCAAACACTTAGCCTTCTTTGAAGGCGGCTGGCTGTGAGCCTCTTCTTTAGTGGACCAACATCAAGTGGCTGTCATAGCCGTCGCAAATGTTTTATAAGTAATCGCTGTTGTCCATTTGCTTTCTAACGCGTGCTAGCTTAATACACTTTAACCAGTCTAAACCTTGGAGACTACCACTCCGTAAGTAACTCCGTCAGCACAGATAAATTCAAGTACTAACACCCACTCTTGAAAACGTGTACAGAAAGTTGAATCCGCAACAACTCGAGTTGATTAATCCAATTGAATTCCTATACTTATCCATTCTCTTCTGATTGTACTTTTAAAGTGTGGATGTCTCTGTATAAATCGTGGAACCTAGCATTTGGCTTAAAAATGCGACATTACTTCGAAGAGTGTAAGTAAGTACCTTAATACACTTTAGAAGTTGCTGTGTATTAAGCTTCTATTAATATTAAAACAGTAGTAAAAATTAGTTGACAGAGTTTAATTAATAACATGCAATAATAAGCTTTGTAGTAGTAATAGTTAGTAATAGTGATTATAGCTGTGGTTGTGGCTGTGATAGTGGTTGTGGCTATAATAGTGGTTGTGGCTATGATAGTGGTTGTGGCTGTGATAGTGGTTGTAGCGGTGATAATAGTTGTAGCGGTGATAATGGTTTTGAAAGCACTTTATTTACGGAGGCCGTTTAAGGAGCCTAGTTTGGAAAGTACAAGCCCTAGAGTATTATTAAGTACTTCACGTTCTTTAAGTTTGGTAGATGGTAATTTATTGGCCGTAAGTAACTTATTTGCGTCAGGTGAAGAGCTTTTAAGAAAAGAAAACCTTATAAGGGGGTGGTGCGCAGAGTTTTCTAAGGTAGCTCTACGCAATACTGGTTTGATATTTTCTGGCCGTAGAGCTTCTTTTCTAGCCTCTGCATATGCGTCAAAGTATTCAGCATCAAGTGGTTAAAGTGAGCACTAACGTGGCTGTCATGGCCGTCGCAAATAAGTAATCGCTGTTGTCCATTCGCTTTTTAACGCGTGCTGGCTCAACACGCTTTAACCAGTTCAAACCTTGGAGATAACCTTTACAGTATTTGTAAGTAACTCCGTCAGTATAAATACAGTCAAGTACTAACATTTACTCTTGCCAGCCTAGACGAGCTTGAAAATTCGAGTTGTGAGTAGGAAATCCTATGCATGATTTATCCATTCTCTTCTGATTGCACTTTAAAGTGTGCATGTCTCTATATAAATCGTGGAACCTAGTCTTGTCCTAGAAGGTAGTTCGGAATATATTCTGGTACAGAGAGCTGATTTGGCTTAAAAATATAACATCACTTTGAAGAGCGTAAGTAAGTACTTTAATCTACTTTAGAAGTTGCTATCTGTAAAGCCTCTATTAATATTAAAATAATAATAAAAACTAATAGACGGAGTTTAATTAACAATATGTAATAATGAGTTTTGTAATAGTGATAGTTAGTAATAGTTAGTGATAGTGGTTGTGGCTGTGATAGTGGTTATGGCGGTCATAGTGTCTAATATTTGCTTTAGCAATATTAAATAATTTATTAATATATAAAATTGATATGATATCTGCATTTACACAAGGGGATATTAATACAAATATATATTTAATTCCACCAGAAGGTACAAATATTTATAACAGCCAATGACCTCCTAAGTAAGTACTACTAGTAAAATCATACTTATTTAAAAAGAATGCTATAGTGATAGTATTTGCTACTGCGTATTTTGAAGGTGCTAGCCATCGTCTCCTACTCTATAGCATCACTGGTAGCAGTAGGCTTCCAACATTAGTCGCTTACTCAATATTCAATGTCGGGGTTATAATGGCCCCGATATCAGTTTCCTACCTTTAAAGGTCAATTTTGATTCTAGGATGCCCTATTCTTAGTTATTGTTTTTGTTGTTTGTTGATTATACTATGAATACTAGTACTGTAACTATGGAAATAAGCCAACCCAAAGAACGCACTATGCAATCTATATCTAAATAATTGGATTATTCATCACTTTCCTCATCGTCTTCCTACTAGTCTTCTTCACTTGTGGAGTCTTCTGCTAATCCACTCCTATCCTTAACGTCTGATTCCTCGTTGTTGGCCAATAACATCCTGCTCACTTGGATAACTGCTCTCATCGTTATATACTGCTGGTCTTTCCTCCCGTCTCAACATTTGGTTGTTAAAGAACAATTTGTTATGCCTCTTGTAGGCTTGTTGCTTAGCTATAACAACCCAGGGCTATGTAGCACAGAACTCTCTAATCAAATTGCCTCAAATGGTTACAACTAAGTCTAGTGCTACCTGATCATCGTCTCTAAGCAAGATGTTTCGTTGCGTAGTAACCTACGGATCATCCCAATGTCTTAGACCAACCAAAGCATCTCCAACGTGACTGGTGCTAGGAAGCTTTATTGCAGCAGGAAACTTAAGTGTCTGGCCGGCCATACATAGCTGGATTTCCACTTGGGCTTTTTCTTGGAGCCTCCATCGTCAGATAACAGTTAACTAACTTACCTCTGCCTATGTCTCAGACTCTTCCAAATCCAAAGTAGAATGATCTGATCGAATCCCAGTGTACTAATTAAACAGCGTGCGTCGGATCTCATTTGCCTCTAGTGTTAAACCATAGATAATTGTAGGCAATGTAATGCGCACAGTACCACAGCTGTATAGTACTAGAGTCAACTTTCTAAAATCTCTTGCATCCTATAACGTCTAACCCCACCCTTCCGGCCACCCCCCCCTTCCGGCCACCTTTTACACCAAAAAGTGCGATTTTTAGGTACTAATATCTCTACGACGAATTAATAATAATGTATAAATTTTTTATATTTGCGCTTATTAGCTTCTATGGACTAAGTTCCCAAAAGGAAATACAATTTGAATCATGTATTATTACGTAATATTAAATTCGATTTTTTACATACAAAAAACGTCAAAAATCACTTACTAATAACGTAATGAACAATGAATATTATCATTTAAAACTTGAAACAGTTGAAGATTAGATATAAATCTTGAAGTCTTAAAAGTTTTAAAGTAATTGTATTAGTAGTTACCTTTTTATTAAGTATTTAATTTCTCTCATACAAATTTTTTGTATGGTGTTTAATAACATACTAAATTGTAAAGCTATTACTAAAAGGATCAGTTTATAACTTGAGATTCTAAAAGTACTATATAGACTCTACTTTACTATTAAGTTTTAAGTTTTTATACTAATAATAAAGAAAGTTATTAAAAGTATAAGAAAAATCACTTTTACACCAAATTTGTATGAGGAATTATTTTTGAACTTCAAGTACTTAGTTTGTAATATTACGTAATATGAAATACTTAAAACTATTATTGGTAAAAGGACTTAGTAAAAGATATTCCAAATCTTCAATTTTAGCTTGTTTCATTAATAATTAATAAAGTTATTAATTATTCAAAGTAGTGAGTTTTGATGATTTTTGGTGTAAACGGGTGGCCGGAAGGGTGGGGTTAGACGTTAACAAGTATATATCTTGTGTATTAGTAGTCTTCCCAGATCTATTCTTCCTACATAACTAAAATCTTTACTACTACTAGTGAATAAATCGATGAAATCCAGGCACAGGAATTGTACAACTATCTTCGTCTTTATTATCTAGGCTCAGACATCTGAACTGATGTCCTATGTTATAGTTGCGGCCGAGTGACAAACAATGAAAATACAGATGCTTAAAGTAATGTGGTTAAGTTATAAAGACTTGGATTGTGTTATATACAGACATTATTAACATTGATGCAATTTTAGGGTTAGCATTAGCTAAGACTAAGGTAGAGAACTTTGCTACTCTGGTTATTATTTTGAAAACAGTGCTATTTAAGGTAGAATTTTAAGGACGGTGCTATTCTAGGTATTAAAACTGGAAACGGTGCTACCGGAGTTATTAGCTGTATTTATTAAAACTAAATAAAGCTAGCTGTATATAGTTTAAAATAATCGGCTGGAATATAGTACTTTACTTTAAAAAATATTCTAACTAAAATGGATTTTATATTGTTAAAATCAGAAACATACATATTTATAAATAAAAAATAAAATATTATAATATGTTTATATGTTTATGATTTAGCAATTATTGGATTAAACAAAGAAATAATAGATAACTTTATAAATACTATTTCTAAATACTTTAAAAAATCAAAAACCTTAGTTTAATTAAAGATTATTTAGGAACAGATATTGATTTTAAACCTAAAAATTTATATTAAATTGTAATAATATATTTGATCCAAAAATAAAATTAGAACCTAATAAAAATCAAGCTTTAAATAAAGAAATTAAATAGTTTCAAAGTTTAATTAAGTCTTTATTATATTTAGTTTTAGGTATTAGAATTGAGATAGCTTTTATAGTTATAAAATTATCTAGATTTGCTACAAATCTATCAAATATATATATTTTAACTGGTAAAAGATTATTAAGATATTTAAAAGCTACTAAAAATTATAGATTTTATTTTATTTTATTTTATTTTATTTTATTTTATTTTATTTTATTTTATTTTATTTTATTTTATTTTATTTTATTTTATTTTATTTTATTTTATTTTATTTTATTTTATTTTATTTTATTTTATTTTATTTTATTTTATTTTATTTTATTTTATTTTATTTTATTTTATTTTATTTTATTTTATTTTATTTTATTTTATTTTATTTTATTTTATTTTATTTTATTTTATTTTATTTTTTAACGTGCTGTATTAGTTAGATATACACAATTCAGTTCAACTCAGACTGCAAATATCCATTTGGGAACATGCTCCCTGTAACTTATAAGGAAATAAACAAAGGAAAAACTAAATGAAAGTATAAAATAAGGCCTAAAAGCCCTCTAATCCTCCACCTCTACCTCTCTATTCTCTAGCCTCTCTTGGTCCCAATTTCTTGTATAAATACTAGTTTCTTTTAAGAATACTAGTGTTTCCTTTATTCCTATCTTTGTATGTAATAGAATAGACAGGGTAATAGTTTTAATATAATAGGTGTTCTGTAGTTTCAATACTACCACATGTACACCTATTATTAGGCACTAGACCTAGCTTGTATAAGTACGATTTGAGGTATCCGTGACCTAGCTTTAACTGATAGAAAGAGCTCCCTAATTCTCTAACTATACCGCTAGGTATAAGAAGCTTTTTAGCTATTTTACACGTATACTTCCTAGAGTACGTCTTTAAGGTTTTAGAGTTTCGATTCTTAGCTATATTAGCTTTGATTTCTAATCTCTTTTCTTGACTAATTTTAACCCCTAGACACGCAAAAGAAGTATTATTAGAATCGATAGTTGACTTAGTAGCAGGGTGGGAATTAATTAAATTAAATTAAAGTAACTATAGTTACTTCAAATTAAGCTTAAGTAACTTATTTCTTACTTTAAATTTAATTTAATTTAATTTAAGTAACTTAATTAACAATTAAGTAACAATCACGTTACCTTAAAGTGGAGTACTAAGATAAGAAATATAACCTTATTTCAGTGTAAGCTACTCTTAGCCAATAGATAAGGATTAAGCTTATCCTAGCTTCCGAAACCATTGAAAATTACCAATTAGTAATTAGTTGATAAATAATCCAATGTAGTTAATTATAATATATTAAAGTACCTATTAAGGATATATTAGTAATTCACGTATTAAGAGTCTTCATTAAGAGTCATATTAAGGAATTATAGATTAGCTAAGTTAATTCAGGTTACTTAAATAACAAATTAAGTAATATTTAAGTTACTTTAATTTAATCAAGTCACTTTGTTACTCAAAATTTAATTTAATTTAATTAAAGTAACTTAATTATTACTTAAATAACTTAATTTTTTCTTCCCACCCTGCTTAGTAGCTAGTTTAGCTAGTTCGTCTGCTTTCTCGTTTCCTACTATATCAGAATGCCCTGGGACCCAGGCTAGTGTAATATTAGCTCCTAAACTATTAATAGCTTTAGAGGCTTCTATTACCCTAATCTGTTGACTTTGTCCTGGGTTATCTGAGGGAGTTTTAAGTCTTAATAAAGCCGCTTGGTTATCTGAAAAGACTGTAAATATATCCCCTTCTTTTGCTATATTACTAGCGTACTCAGTTGCCCTAGTAATAGCTTCGAGCTCACTATTATAAACTAGCTCAGATTCGCCTAGATTTCCTAATTGAGAGTGTATAGGAATTAAAGGAATAAACTGAAGGCTATGAATATGTGTAGCAAGTCCGTAGCCTACTCCGCGCCCTTCTAGAGTTTGAGAACCGTCTGTATAAATAGAGGTATTTTGACTATTACATATACTTTGTAGGCATTGCATGTGAGCCTTTGTCTCCTCCTTTTTAGATAGTTTTGAAATCCTGATATTATAAGGTATTTCTTTATCCCACGGGGGGAAGTAGAAGTGCCTTATATTTTCTAAGGTATCTAGATCTATAGTATTATATATAGATTTAACTAGACTTTCAATAGTGGACTCTGATTTAAGTGGCGATAAGTTGTAGTCTATATCGTCTCTAACTCTTGAAATAGCTTTATCTACCTCTATATAAATAGGGTGATTTTTGCTTAATTTAAGGGCACGGAGTATGTAGCGTCGACTAATATGGTTTAATCTAATATTAGGTGGGGGTAACGCTGATTCTAACTCTAATGGTATTATAGGGGCTGTTTTAAAAACCCCTAAAATCCTTTTAGTAGCTAAGTTTTGTAGCGCTTGAAGAGGTCGAGTCATAACCTTGTTAGGGCTATTAATTCTCCACCATAATATAGAACCATAGTCTGCTACACTAGTAACACAAGCTAGGTATAACTGACGAATTGGGAAGGGAGAGAGCCCTATAGTAATATTTGCGAGTCTATTTATTCGGTAGAAGCTTGCTTTTGCTAAGGAAGTCCTTATTGATCTGTGGTCCTTGAATTTAAGGCTAGAATCAAAATAAACACCTAACCATTTTACTAGCTTACTAGGAGCTAGTATAGTCTTATTAGGAAGCGTTAAGCTAGGAGTATTCTTATTTCCGTAGAAGTGAATAAGTTCTGTTTTTTCAATATCAAAACTAATTAAGTACTCTTCGCCTAATTTAATAAGGTTACTAGCCTCTCTCTCTAAGATCTTTATGTTTTTATTGAAGCTTTTAGATGCTTCTGAAAGAGTGGCTGCAGTACTGGCTTCTGGGCCATTGTCCTCCTCCTCAAGCTCGGTCTGACAGCGCGATGGGGAACGGGTTCGAATATACTTGGGTGAACGATGGCTTGGAGATTCGTCCTTATGATTTTTCTGGCGTTTTATGGCACCACTGCTGAACGGCGTCTGATCATGATTATTCGATCCTAATTGACTGGTAGGAGGAGGAGAAGGACGTTGAATGGGCGGTACAGAGGTCTTGCTGAAATGTTTTTGAGGCCTCAAAGACTGACCCATCCGCCTTGAGAGGCTTTTCAGGGACTTGACATTAAGAAGTCTGGTTTTCCTTTTCTTTTTCTTTCTTTTTTCCTTCCGATTCAGGTAATCATCCGCCTCTTTCCGACGCTGGAGCTCTTCCTCCGTTTCTTTATGTTGAGGTGTGTATTTGGCAAGAATCGCATTCCAGTAGACTTCAAATTCGTTATTTGAGAGGTCCAATTGTTCGACGAGCTTTCCTTTATCGACCTCTTCTTCGCTGGACCCTTCTTCATCAATCTCTTCTCCGCTGGACCCCTCTTCATCAACCTCTTCTTCGCTAGACCCATAAGTCGTCAATGACATCATCGTTGTCATTACTCTTCATCGCTTTGGCGCCTCGTGGTCCGGCTTTTCGATTTTGGACAACGAGATATTGAGTTCGGATGGGCGCACCCTGGACCTGGCGAAACGCGACGGTGTAATCACAAGTGCGACAGATCTAACGCAACGTGACTCCGGTACAGGTAACGTAGGATTCAATATGTAATTCTCAAGCTTTCTAGAAGTCGACGTCCGACAATGAGTTCGGATGCGAAGGTGTATTTTTGACGCGACAGATCTAACGCGACGCGACTCCGCCACCACTATCACGCCACAACCACTAGCACTGCCACAACCACTAGCACTGCCACAACCACTATCACCGCCACAACCGCCATCATAGCCGTAACTTAGCCACCGCAACCACCGAAACGCAAATCAACCGAATTGCAAATTACCTCATTTGGCTAATGATAAAAGCTGCGAGGTTTTTATTGCAATTAGAGTACACCTTAATTTGTCAATTAATGACAAGATACGATATTAAAGTATTACAAATGAATGTAAACCGTAGCTCGCAAGCTACCGAAAGTACTTTTGTAATACGCGGTCGAAAATAATATTTATATTGTTCTAGTTCAGGATCACAATAATAAAAGGAAGGTCAATTAATCACCAAGGTTTTATTCAATTAAAAGCTAGAACATATTGCTAAAAATCAACAATGCCATAGTAATATATCGAATATATTATGTAAGTTAATGATACTGATTTATTAATTTTAGACCCAATTAACGGCTATATTCAACCAAATTGAATTAAAACCAAGTACCTTATTATTAGGTAATTTTAATTGACATTACAATTAGTGAAATCCACGAATTAAATCGAATTCATCTAATTCTATTGACTTTGTTAACTGGGTTGAAAATAAGACCCTAAAGGGACCATTTATCGACTAAACCTAAATCAGGAGGAATATTAGATCTTAATTTTGCGACACTACATTTAGCAAATAAAACCAACAATTGGTCAATAATATCTGATTTAGGTTCTGATTATTATGAACTAGTATTCACTATATTAGAATCAAACTCTATTCAATTAGCTGGTTTCTAGCAAATTGGGATTTATTTACTAAAACCCTCTATTAGAATTTAATAATAATAATCAATATGAAACTTTATAGTCAATAGATACAAGATTATATACCAATTTTATCAAAACTCAATAGAAGGTTTTGTTACGGACCCCTTGGCATCAAAGGACGGTTGGCACCAGGATACTGATAGTACCACCAAGCGGATGGTACTATAGGAGTATTGGTACCAACCAGGGAATGGTACGAACCAGCGGGTAGTACCATTACACACATCGTAGTCACGATCTCTGTTATGATGGTAATCTAGATCACAGTGAACATTGGGGTCACGTGATGGATCCCTGGATCCTGGGATCCCATATCAATGGAAGGGATCCGGGGATCTAGGGATCCCGCATCTCGAGGGATCCAGGGGATCCAAAGAGAACGAAGGTTCTATATAAGACTGGCACGTCTGCCATTAGATAGGAGCTTCGTGCTCAACTTCAAATAGTATTCTCAACCATACTAGTAACTGTCTACCCCGTACGTGATACACCTACTTCTCGATCATCAGAGATCAACCGCAGCCTTCTGTATTTACACCGAGTAAATAACGGACCGTTACAGGTTTACGTTCCTAACTCACAGTACGAATTCGGAAATTGGAGGTTCAGTATTTACCCCCTGGTGAGTCTGATGAATCTATCTATGAGCTGACCTACCAATTATAGAGATTGGTTGGTCTTGATGACCACATGTGCACCTGAATCAGACTTAACTCCTAGAACTTGATTCAGCATATGATGAGATGCTGACCACTTCACCGTAGAGTTGGCTATTCTGGATAAAACCTTAATCGTCTTGTAGACCTCTCTTCGGCGAGTCTAAAACTAGACGGTCTCACAATATTGAACGTAATGGGCCTAACTACTATTGACTTAAGTGCGACCGGAGCCACACCTGGACAGATCAACCAAGCAAAGAATGAAGGCGCATTTTATCTGAGAATTTCCGATATAAAGGGCCAGAATGTGATACTATGGTTTATTACAAGCATTTGCGGATGCTTTAAAACTACTACTAAAAGAATATGTTTCACCTACACAAGCTAACTTAGGTTTATTTTTCCTTGGGCCTGTTATAACTTTAATATTCTCATTATTGGGTTATTTAGTTGTATCGTATGGACCTGGTCTATCTTTAAGTGATTTAATTTAGGTATACTTTATATGTTAGCCGTATCTTCTCTATCTACATATGGTTAAGTCTACGGCTATTGATAAAAGAAGCGCTAATGAGTGGCAGATACTAAATCGAGTTCTGGAGCAAGCGAGAGTCTTGTTTCAATGGAAGGATAAAAGCAGCCTAACTTTTGATTGCCAGAAATTCGTTGGGTATAGCTCGAATGCAGAAACTACTCACGGCCATATTGACCAGAAGGAAATGTTCGACTGGGCTACTGAGACTCCTGAGCTAGCAATACAAATACAACCTTGGGAACAGTTGAGAGGGTCAAGTCTGTGGCCGTCAGAGTCAGAAGTTCCAGGGTTCAGATCTTCAATGGAAGCATTCGAAGCGTTTGCTAGCGGAATCGCCGTGGAAGTGCTCAGAATCATGGGCTTATTGCCCATTCTTGACCTTTACAACGACAGCAAGCAACCCCCACAGCATAGAATGAAACTCGTCCACTACCCTCAGCTTACAGGGAGCTCAAGTCAAGGTTGTGGACCACATACTGATCGTGCAGAGTGGATTACAATCATACATGAGTGCTGGGAAGCTGCTCTTGAAGTAGAAATTAACAATATCATGGTTCCAGTACCACCAAAACCGGGCCACGTGATTGTCATCTTTGGACAGCCACTGGAAGATTGTAGTGCGAAAGCTTTTAAGGCTGGCCGCCATCAAGTCGTTGTAGGTCGGTAATGTTTGAAGATATAAGGATCAAGGCTGACATGCAAAGCTCTCAGAGAAAGGAGACCGCTATTCGGCGATATTTTTCATGTCAACACCACATCATCTCTCCGTTGCCGATGTTAGACGAAGATTGGGCGGCAATAGAATCGTTGAGGCTGCTTCTGAGACGCCACTTGGCAAGGTAGTATGGGACCTCTATAAAGACTTACAAGGATATTGTACAATAGTGTTGATGCATAGTATGGTAGAAGAACATGGTAAATAGAATGATATGCGAGTCACTTTAGAAGTCATTATTATGATGAACTCCAATCTAATAATTCTTTGATTCAACCATCTTGAAGTTTGGAACCCTGTTCCAAGGTTTTCTCAAGTGTGGTGTCACTTTGAAGCTTATTGTTCTGCTCCGAATTTTTCTCTACCGCCGCGAAATCGCTCTTCGCTTCCCCGATCCTTACAAATGCCACCAAGATTATAGTTGCCATTGTAGCACAGCCAACCTCCATCCAGAATACGGCCTGGCAGCTTTTGCGCTCTCCCAGGGATGACTGGGTCTTCTGCTTGACTACGCCCGCCATGGCGAGACAAACGGTACCTCCAAAGTGCAGAAGGAAAGCGATAATAGCTCCTGCAAATCCTTGTTGATTGTATGGTGTTGAGGTTGTGATATAGATGTTGCAAACATTAAAGGTAATGTCAATCCCAATTGTGGCACATAACATCAATGGGAATACATATTCCCAGTAGTTTGCGCCGCTCGGTGCTATTGCGAACAACAACGGAGCAATTACCCACGCAGATCCTGCAATAATCAGAAGTATAGTTCCAGGCAGAAGATGAAGCACGTATCCACCGAAGATGGAGATGACGCACCCACCCGCTGCCATAGGCGCGTACCAAGCTACAGTTTAAATGGTGCTAGCTCCCATACTTTGCTCCATGTATTGGCTTGCATGCAGAAGGTAAACGCTTAAAGATCCATAAAAGAGAAACAAGCTCAGTAATAAAGCAGGCATCTGTGTCTTGCAAAGGAAGGACAGCGGAATTAGTGGGCATTTGGCAATCCATCTCTCTACATAGATTGTAGCCAGAAAGAAGGTGATACCGAGAATGAAGCATATGTAAACGTAAGGTGTCTTCCAGCCATTTGGAGCTTGCGACGAGGCTACTAGAGCGACGATGAGAAAGTTCAGGCAAAGGAATAGGGTTCCACCTCCAACCCAATCCATTACAATGCCGTCCTCTTGCTGTTTATATCCATCATTAGTTTGTTCTGAATTCTGAGCTTCAGATTGGACCTCTCGCCGCATGGTCTTTATTGCTGGATCGCTGCATCCAGGGACAGTGAAGTAAGCAACAATGCTGGTAAAAACTGTTAAGGCTGCTCCAACGCAAAAGTAATAGCCCCAAGTGGCTGATCCTCCAGAAGTACCGCCAACGAGAATACCTATAAAGTAGTCAGCAAAATTCACTCAAACGGATAGCATTCGGGACGAACCAAGAAAAAATCCAAGAGGCGCACAAGCGCCATAACGGCATCTGCTTTACAATTGGTTTCTAACTTGTATTGTCTACTCAGGCTAGAAATTGCCCATTATTTTCGTGCACTTGTTCAAGCCCATGGCTCTTGTATGCTTTCCTTAGCACATCTTCAACTGCCTTTGTAGCCGCCTCCTCAACATCCTTATATACGTGTCCAAGGCCTAAGTGGCCTTCGTATCGGACGACCACGACGTTACCCCTCCAGAACAGTTGATCTGGAAATAGAGAACCAACTATTCGATCGCAGGTTTGGTTCGTAGGAAGGGTTGGAGATAAGGTGTAGTATAAGCAGTACTGTCGACAAGCGGTATATTCCTCGGAATTAATGAAAGCTCGTCCTATCGGGTCACAATTGTTCCTTCTTCTTCTGTCGATGTGGAAAGCTGTCATAGCCCTCTCCTGATAGGCATCCCTGAACCATGATTTGAGGTCAGGTATGGGATCGTAGAAATCTGCCATTCCGCTGATCACCACATCTTCCTCATCCTTCTCTTTAATATCATACGCCACAATACTGATCTTAGACCCATCGACAGGGAGGATCAAGGCCTTGGCTGTTCGTGGCTCGCACGTCATTGTCGGAAGTGTGTTGAGAGTGTGATGTCTCTTCACCAGTTGTTACTTGTCCATTCAAGCTTTTCATCAATACGAGGGGCTTTGATTAGAGGAATGATTTCAAGAATCTGCCATGCGTAGACTTGTGGCTTGAGCGAACTCTGCTATGTAGCAGTGGATTGAAGTAAAGCACGGAGTGGATTACAGAATAAAAGTAGAGAGCTAAGTCCGCCATCAAGCTCGCGTTGAAATTCTGATTCAGTTCGGTTAGCAGCATCTGCCGCGGCTAAGCCTCAACTAGACGTCCACGTGACAGAAGCAGGGGAAGGGCAAGTCCATTTTGTCAACACTTATCATCGATAAGTTATTCCTAAACATATAACAACTCGTTCTACTGTAGAGACAGGATATACACGGCTTGCCAAACCGACTGCCCTTCCTGTTGAACGAACCACGGTACAGTGTATTCCCGTCCCTGTATCAACGTGTACCAGTTAAATTACAGCCTCATGAAAACCACCTTGAATTCTATTCTTCCAGAGATTTAGCTCTCTGCGATCTGCGCTTAATACATATGTGCCACTGGTCCTTTCCATGGTACTGGCATTGCGATTGTCTGTACTGGCCCTGGTTCTGGCTCTGTCTCACCTTTGGTAACTTACAGCACTCTTCCGCTTCTGGCCGCTTCCTCTTGCCAGTTATGACCTCTTTTGCAGCATGTGCTACTTCTGGCTCTGCCTCCAATGCAGTGAGTTACTCTTACGCTTCCGACCACGTTTACCCTTGCCTTTCATGACATCTTTCGCAGCACGCGTTGCTCGTGCCTCCTCGATAGCTCATCACCTTCCCCTTCCCTAGTACCCCGGTTTTGGTTGATCGGCGAACTTTGGCTTCGTTATTCATTTTCGTCGAGAGTTGATTTTGTTCATCAAGGAGGGCACAATAAGCAACAGCACTTTGGCCGGCTTTCGCAAGTTTCTGTATATATGGCTTTGTAGCTCTGGCATCATATGTTCGAGGCTCCCCTAGCAGAGACACCTTGACACAGGCTTTACTAGTGCAGTCGCTTATAAGGCATTTCCTTTCGTACCTTGCATGGAGAAAGAATAGGCAAGCCATTGATAGTTCATAGTGTCAGTAAGGAAGCTGATTTTGACCTCTGACAGAGAAATTGAGGTATCGACTTTAAGGAATCCACAATAGTTTTTAGTTGCACCTCGATTTCCAGCTCAGATCCTTTATAGCCTTGTTGTAAGTTTATCTAGAGCTACTTTGTTTAAAACTAGTCATCCTGCATAGTAATGGTAGCAAAATCAAGTCGCTATCTATGCTCTTGTGTACAAAGCAATACGGCTACTGCAGTCATCCTTCATTCTCACCCAGTGCAGTGTCAAATAAGGCCTTTCTGTACTTCTTCATATGGCCGCTTTCTGATGATCTGGAGGCTTTATTAGGACTCAGAGGAGCTAAAGCTGTCCTAAACTTTCTCTTCTTCTGGTCCTCAATGATAATACCGTGGACACGGGCCAAATGATCTCGCATCTTCACAGATTCCATAGGCTCTGACATAGTGCAAAGACTGGGAAAAGCAGGGCACGGAGTAGCCTGCCTTACACTCGTGAGGTGAGCATTGATGTGCTCTATCCAGGTTGTCCTATTGCCACCGTGAGTATTGAATCGTACAGATGCGCTGAGACTACCATCATGGTAGCAGAAGATACATAAGCGAGGTCTTAGGCACCGACCAAGTCCGATCACCCCTGAATACCCAGTATCCTTCACAAGGGAGCCGATATCGTCAACGTGGAGCTCGAAATGGGCGTCTGCATCATGAAGCAAGACATACTCATAGCAGAACTCACAGAAAACAGGCTTCGGCGCCACGGTTGTTACGAGTTGATGCTGCGTCCTCATGTGTACCAAGCGCTCTTCTCTTGATTGAAATATAATACCATGGCGCATTCGACCCTGTCCCGCCGCTGGGAGAACTGCACAAGATGTATGAAAGCATGTCGGGACCAGTTTACCAGACGCATCACGGACCATCTGATTGTTTCCGAGCAGATGACTTCGATTATGGTCGCCAAACCCTTGTCGATCTGAGGAGGTTTTCCCACAGTCCACGAGCTCGAGATCTCCATTGACCTTCCGGACGTGAGTGAAAGTACAAGGCTGGTCGAAGGGGAAAACAAGATCGTAAATGCTGCAAGCCTGATCGACAGCGCATATTTCTGCGCATCGAGAGACATGAAGAGCAGCATGTCTGAATTTTGTGAGGTTTTCATCGCAGAAGAGGCATCGATATGTGCCTGAGCATGGCTCTTGACCCGGATAGAACCGATCGATTGGATGGACAATTCCAAAGAATCGACCAAGAGTCGTGGCTAATACATTCTCGCTTGCATCCGAGCCCAGGACACTGAGTATCTGATCACAGAGATAGGGGTCAACAAAGTCTCTATCAGCACCATAATTTTCTTGAGGATAGATCGTTAGATTTTCCCCAGTCGTTCTCTCCGATGCGCTTTTATAAGCATTGATAAGTGTCTGGTCACGTTTACTTACTCCGTGTAGTCGAATCGGCGAATGGTCGTGGTCGTGGCTCTGGACTGGTTCCGTTGTGATGATCAGATCTGAAAAATTGGTTGAGTCCTTAGCCTCTTTGCCAACTAATGTAACAAGGTCCTCCTGCCCTTCAAACAATCTCCCATAAGCACTCATGCCGAGGAGAATCGGGTCAATATCACTGAACTCATCCTTAGCGATGATGTCTTCAAGGCCATCTTCTAATACAGCGTAGGTAGATGGTGAAATCCTTGGATCAACAGAAGTGACTTCTCCCCGCTCATCCAATGCGACTTTGCTACCATCCTTTCCACAAGATTCGCCGATTGTCTGCCGAAGTCTTGGTTGCGAGCGTATAGGCTACTCCACGACGAAGGCAATATGCTGTGAGGCGATCCTCAAGTCCTGCTACGCGCCCCAATCGCCTCGTCAAATTTTGCATATCCCGTAGCTGTTCTGCCCTGTCCGTCAAGGCATAAGTGACATTGTCGATCTTACGAAGAAGTGGAATCCGCCGGATATTCTCTTTCAGTGGAATAAGTCTACCGGTGAGTGAAGAAGGAACTACCATCAAATCCGACCAAGTACGAATGTCGGCCTGGAAGACGTTGTCCATCAATGCCATAATCAGAATAAGGCGCAGTGTGTCCTCTTGAACCATGTCGGTCTGGAAGAGGGAGAGCGGGACCGTCTTATAGTGGCTTGGTTCAAGCTTCATTCCCTTCAGATGCCGAAAGGTAATGTTTGCGCGTATGTCGACAGCATCGATTGAGGCATCCCAGAATGCGTAGAACTTGACATCCTCCCACAGTAGGCATGTGCCACTCTGTGTCTTTCGATCCCATGCAATGTCTCCACCCCTGCAGCCGGCATCGACCATGATGTTCAGGAACAGTGTAAAGTTCAATAATTGCCTCATATCAAAGAATGTGCCTATAAACGGTGGCGTATATAAGACGGAGAGGAGATAAGTCAAGTCCTCGGAGTGCGCAACTGGCTTCTTCCATTGCTCACGAGAAAGGTGATACTCTTTGACCATGTCATTGTCAATATATGCCTGAACATCGAGCTGCAAATTCCGGTCCAATGCGTAGTCTCGGTCAATGCACAAAACGGTGAACAGAAGTCGCATGTAGTTTGTCAACGTACGCACAGCAATGGTATCGCTAATCCTCCCCACTCGTGATTGTGCCATGAAGATGGCGTACTGCTTGAGTAGCACTCGGTCCGGAGGAGCATGATCAGGCTTGAAGAATCGCTGAGGATCGAGAAGCGGTGTTTGGTGCTGGAGGTATTCGATAAACCATCGCTTTGCGGCACGATGTTGTTCGAGAGTTGATCCATCTAATTCTTTCCGATGCCTTATGTCAAGATCCTGGCCACGCTTTTCGAGGTGAAGGTGCTCAGCAATGGCCGCTTGCGCCAATTTGAAGCGTTCGAGGCGTGCTGCAGCCTGAGCCATGTTGCAATGAGCAGGGAAAGGGATGATCTAAGGCGGAATTGCCCTGCCTAAGTACATCAGTTCATGGCCAAAAATGACATTGTGTTTCTTGATATACCTAGTCACCTCAAATAGATCAAACTGTTTCTATTGTCCTAGCTGAATGGAAGTGGAGGATGGGGAAGCATCCTTCTGAGCGTGAGACATCACCAGCTCTTCCTGCGACAGCAGACATGAGCACGAGGCCAAGCAACTTTAAGAGGACTTTGTCCCAAGAGCTACAGCCATCCGCGATACTCTTCTCCAGCCATGCACGCGCCATCGCTAAATGTATCGAGGTTAGCGCTACAGTGCTCTATAATTGAAGGGGAGACATGGGGGATAGTATAGTTGAGGTCACAAACCTTGTAGAACACGAACTCCAAGCCATACCTTCTCGAACCAGCGTCCTTTGGTCAGTAAGTTTCGCTGAACTAGCTGGTCTAGATGAACCTCGATTCGCTTGACGTGATATGGACTGTAATTTGCTCTGAGATCTGCGTGTCGGAAGGTTAACATAGCTATGGGCTTGTACCAAACACCTTGTATCGTTGAAAGGGATGCTACAGGCTTTCCTCGAATGTTCGGTTTGATATGCCTGGTTATAGTGTCGATGTATCGAAAAATTTGCTCCCCAGTAGGACACACGGAGGTGTCCTCGTCGGCTCGGATGCCTTTATAGAAGGCGTCCCAGGTTGTTGCAATTGATTGTGCCTCGTATTGTGTTCGTGGTGCGCCATGTACTGTAAAACATTCGAAGTTAGCAGAGAAATGGAGAAACCTTGTGCCCTAATCATTAAAGGGATCGCCGAAAAGGTTGACAAGACTGAATTCTTTTACGTACCATATGTGAGCCTTCTCGCATTGCGCTTGCTGATGATACGATCCTCAGCTTGATTTGCAATGATAACCATTGACTGGCGCTTTCCGGCGTTTTTGTTGACTGCAAGTTCCGTTCTCCATTCCTCCTCCTCACTTTCTAAACCGTCTGAGGAATTGAAGGACATGATGGCAGATGGAATGAGAACATGTACCAAACGCGTCAAAGGATGTATGAAACGCGTCGAAGGTAAAAGCCTGAAGAATCTCAAGCACAGACCAGCACAGGGGTAGTCTGAAGAAGACGTGGCAGATTGCATATAGTACGAGAGATGCCTCAAGAGAGATCATGAAGTTGTTTGCTTGAAGCACGTTGAAGGTGATTGGAACGTAGAATTATATGAGAGGTAGTTGGGAAAGAAGCAGGAGATGTTTGAAGTGAAGTACAAGTTGGAAGGAAGTTGAAGGAGCAGCCACGTCCTCAATCCCAAGGACAATAGGGCAAGAACGGGCATCGAAAAAGTACGAGGATTGATTAAAATCTAAAAGTAAACTAACTTACAACACAAGTAGGGCCAGCAACCTCCCTCCCCAGTGGTCAAGACTCTTCTTGCCTGGGGTCGATTCGAGCAAACCTTACCTCGCGCCATCTGCACTATTTGCTAATTAAGCCTATATCAACGCGCAGCCTACTATCCTATTCTGCATCCGTCCTCTTGCATAGTAGAGTCCAACCGAACATTCTGTAGCAGATACTCACCCACTGGGGGATTTTCGGGCCGCTCTGGGCTGCGACATCCAAAGAATTTGGTTTGGGCTTTTTGTGACGTTTTCCGGTTTTCTGCCGGATTTGTTTTGCCACTTACAGTGGGCGGTGTGACCAACCTTGCGCCTTGGTACTTCCGTACCTCCGTTTCGTACATCCACTACCGACGCCAGTCATACACTCCTCCGCAAGCTTTCCAATCTTCTCTAACTTCATCCACCACTCCGCAAAGTTAGCTACCATCTCAGCCAGCATTCCTAACTGCTCCTACCACTGCCGCTAGCTTCCCAATTACCACGACCACCTGCGCATTGCTTCAACAGCTCAGCCAATTCAAGTCCCCTCCGCCACCAGCATCCCCCTCACTTGAACCGCCTCCTTCTGCCTACGCATTACATCTACCTGCTCATTTATCTACTTTCTTCTTCGATTTCATCCTCCACCTCCCCTCCTCCCTTACACCGCCGATACGTCCGAACTACCTTTCCGATACAAATATTCTGGTAGCCTATGCAACTCGAATCCGATCATTTACAATACGAAGCATTATTGGGACTATGCAAGAGGAAACACGGCATATGCCCCTCAGACCATCCTCAGACCATCCATCAATTTGGAGCTCTATCGGAATTTTCAATGCTTCCCGCGTCTGCCTTCAGAGATTCGAGTTATGATATGGAATAATGCGATGATCTTCTGGTCGGAACCACAGGTTATTTGCGTAAAAATGGAGCCCAGTAAGCCGGGAGTTCCTATCCCTACTGGCCGCATTGCGGTGCAGTGCCCTCTTCTTCAGGTCAACCAGGAGGCTCGAACTGAGACCCTGAATGTGGTTCAGCCCTACATATACAACAACTACGGCTTCCCTGTAGTCTATATCAACTTCAGACTCGATACAATCTTGTTTGACGACTACAAGTCCTTCGATCAATTCTGTAAGAGAGTGGAAAGGCCTGGCTGGCGAGAAACTGATGTACCCCACATTGCGTTATTTCAGGCGACGTGGAAAAGGCTTTATAATCGTTTACTTTATGCTGGCGATGTTGATGAAGCTGAGGATGAGGATATGACTCCTGACAATTTTCTGAATTGTATGGCGTGTATATGGTTTTTGGGTGTTCGTGATGTTACTATTTTAGTTACCGGGGAGGACACTTATCATCGAAGCGCTATCAAATTTGAAACACCAAAAGAGAGCCCATTGGAAAGTGGTATAACTAAGGATGAGCTTTTGGAGGATTGGGAAAGTTTGGAGCGACAAATAGCAGAGGATATCAAATGCTATCAGGACATGGGGATCGAAGACTTGGCAGAGCACCGAGAAGGTATGCCACAAATATCATCTGTCTATTTCTGTCTTTCCCAGTAAATAGACTGCTGACGTAAAACAGCTGGTGTTTCTGAAAGCGAGATACAGAACCAGCATTATGTTGATTGGCTTTGTGGTGAAGGATGGGTTCCACCAACTATCAGATTTATGGTGGCAAGAGTAAAAGATGCAAATGTTTGATACGCCTGGTTAATGTTTTCATATTTTCACGAAAACGAATTTTGATTTGAAAATTACAATATTGGGGTCATTGTAAACCTCTTTGGGGATAGCTCGAGGCCGTTTGGCTCCGTATATGGGTTCGAAGGCTTGTCAAAGCTGTCTTATGGAGATTCATATTTTTCTGTAGTTGATCAGCTTGGAAATTGGAGACATGTTCTGAATTTCAAGGCTGTGGAGTCTTCGTCCAGGGTGGGATGAACAGGTTCCTGTCATAACCTGGGCACTTTCAGAATCAAACGAAGGCATAAGTACCTCTGGTGAAAGGATGGCAAGGTCTGGGTTGACAACAGGCTGGTGCAGTGTATGAAGTAAATATGTGCCCGAGCGAGTATTCCTCGAAGCGTAATTGGTTAGATGACTGTGATCATTGTGAAGACTAAGCTTGTAGTAAGTTAGATATTGCCTGCTTTGATGTTGCGCAGGAAGCCAGCGAAGAGTGGTTATGAACACAATAGGAGAGTACAGAAAAGAGCGCAGGAGTATATGAATAGATATGCAAAAACCTGTGATGCTACGAATGTCGTTCGGAACATACTGGAGGTAAATAATATGCGGAGAGATTACGGCACGCGGGGCAGAGTGACGGACAAAGATCTGACGCAGCGGGATCACCCAGGTCAGGTAGTCCAACAAGAGATCCCAACATCAAGAGGGAGTAACCGATTAATATCCTTCAACTTGCCCGTTTGCTGCTGGCCTTCGTGATATGTCGTATAGACACCACCTGCCTATGCTTGAGATAAGCGTTGCGACGTCGCTAGTACTATACCAGGTAATGGAGAACAGCTTGCACGTAGGGACTGACCAGAGGCTATGTGGGTTTAGACAAATCTTGCTTTCCAACCGATCAGGAAAGAGCCACTTCAACTAAATGCGTCTTGTCGTGCACGGTAAGAAGCAAGACTTCAATCCATCTTATGCACTATCGCAAAATCAATAGAATGAGCAGAGTCAGGGTCGAAGACTTGCATTCCGGTGATTTCGGACGCGATATTGCCGAACATAGATGTGACCTTGCCTCCTAATTTCCCAACGTCGGAGATGAGCTTCAAATGTTTAGCTGAGCCCGATTTTTGGTAAGGTCTTGTGGTATTTGCGAGTATTGGCTCAACACTATTGTTCATAACATAATCTTCATCAATAAACTCCTTGCAGTACATGGGAAAGAGTGTTCTTGAAGCTTCGTAGAGAAGTCCCATCAGATGAACATCACGTTTCGACTGAGTGATTCGTCCGTCGAAAGTTCGCCGATGGTAATTAACGCTGATCAATTGGACATCCAATTTCTCCCCGAGAAACAATAGAGAAGCAATCAGACAAGGGCCCAAAACCCTAGTCATGACAGTAACCCAGTACTTACTAGGTATGTCTTCATTCAATTTTGGTGACGCCAAGGCCGTGAAAGTAACCAGACAAGTCATAGCCCACCCTACCAGCGATAGTGGAATCTCCACAGCCTTCAATATCAGAGCATATTTCCGAGTTCCAGGGCTGACAACTCCACAGAGAAACATAAACATCCATGGGACAGCCTTGGCAACAAGCTTCGAAACCCAAATACTGAGCCAAACGATCTCGATCCATAGCCAGAAGAGGGTTACTCTGACCCCAGTATTGGCGAAGATAGTGTGAGGATTCCGAATCGCAAATATGACAATCGGAGCAGCGAGGAGGAGGGCGACTGGGAGGACGTATACGAAGTATCGAGTAATTATGGAGAAATTGACGATCTTGTTGTAGAATCTTCCCAGTCCATTGACGGAAACCTCTTCGCCGTCTATGCCACTTCGATTTCTTGATTTCGTCTTCTTCTCCCGTCTGCCACCAACGCCGCAGTTGAAGAGGCCCTTCTTCTCGTCATCCTTGAAGGTAGGTTGTTGGATCATAGCTTCATCGCCGGCATTTCGCGCTCCTGTGGAGCTGGCAGTTCGGACGGTGATGGGAAGGGGCAAGATTCAGCGAAGAAGACAGATTATTATTCAGTTGACAGTCTGCAGAATGAAAGTGAGAGGGATTCATGGTTACTCGTAAAATTTGGTCGTGGTCTAGATCCGCTTCAGCGTTCTTCCTATGATGATGATGACGTTGAGCGAGTGGACAGTTGAAGAAAGATGAGGGAGGGGGTAATCTTAGCGGAGAGGATGCAGTTCTCTGTTACAGCATCATGCTCTGTCAGGCTGCGATAGGTAATGGGTTCTGACGCTATGCTATGCGGTGGCCGGCCTCTTCTTCTCTCTCCTCGTCAGCCTATCTCTCACTCACTATCTGTGAACCCCTCGTCTCTAGCGTCTCCTCCTCACCGTCAGTACCACATCACCTTCCTTCCCATAATTTCCCATCACCTTTTCTACCTCCCCTCACCCTCTCCTCCTATCTCCGCTCTCCAGCATCTCCTCGTCCTACGGTGCTTGCATTGGGATCTGTACCCCAACTCCCAATCCGCTGGCACAATCTCCCCGACGCCCAGCTCTCCCAGGGCCGTGAGCACGCCAGGACCACGAACGTGTTCGATAGGGATCCCCCATGCGTTGTGTTTTCGAGAAGGACCGCCTGCTCGCCTTCTCATCGTGTCACCTCCGTCGCCACCACAGGCCGTCGTTGGGTGGTGGGGGCATTGCTTCTGTCAGCCTGCATAATGTCAGTCAGCGCCGGGTCGTGTCCTCTACTGCTCTTCACTTGTTCGTATGTGCGCGTACTTGCCCCCACAGATACCAGCTCCAGCCTGGCACCACGTTGACCGCTCGTATTCCATCGGTGCGCACCTGAAGTTTCAGCGAGCTCCGGCTCTCCTTGCGGAGCAGGCGTTGCTCTCCTCCTCTCCCAATGGTGCACGGTTGTGACTGCGTCGGTGAGTGGCACCACCTCTAAGAGAGTTCCCTCATTCTGATCTTACGTTCTTGCGGATTATATAACTATACCATTTTGGTGGGGTCTATAATCGTTGGGCCAGAAGTCATGCGGTCGACCGACCAACTGGACGGGACGACTCATTTGAAGGGCTTGCCATCGTCAGGACTGAAGCAATAGTTTAGAATAGGGCTCAAAAAATGGTATGAGGAAAGAGAGCAGTTCTGGGGTGAGGCAGCAACATTGGGAATGTCATCCTCGTCCAAGGTCGGTCATGATTGGTCGTAAAATCAAGGGTGTGCCAGCAACTTTTTATAAAGCCCTCAGGATATCTCTACAGAGACATCCTTGCTGTGAATCACTTCTAATCTTCATTATTTCCTTAAATTCCCGATAAACTCTAGACTCTTCATTTCGCCTATATTCAGAGCCTCAGAGAGGAACTTTGTCAAAAGCACAGATTATTTGCAGCAGCTATATACAGCTGATCATAGCTATGGTCGCAAGAAAACAGAAAAAGCCAGCCCTCTGCGAGTCATCCTTGCCAGGCCAAAGCATCGCGGTAGTTATTGAGTTTAGGCCGGAAGTTATGAAGAATTTCAATCGTGATAGGAGGGCATGGCGCAGAAGAGAATACGAATATTTACAACGTGATCGAAAAGCGAGAGAGGGGCAACGAAGACTCCCTAAAGTGGATCCAATGGCACAAAATGCTCCAGGAAAGACGGCTAACGTCAATGCGGAACCAACTCATGAGGAAACTGACTTCAACTCTCTTCAAGATTACAGCCCACCTATATTTACTCTGGATGATATGGGGTTTCCCGAATGTAATTGGAAAGGAGAGCCATTTGATCTTTCCGAAGACGCAGAAAGTCACCTTCTGCATCCAGAAGAAATAACCCTGGCTGCCAATCTTCGCATGGACTGTGCGACCTATCTCACAAATAAACGGAAAATATTCATCGCTTGCATCGAACGTATGAAGGTCGGTAAAGACTTCAAGAAGACGAACAGCCAGCAAGCATGCAAGATTGATGTCAACAAGGCCTCAAAACTCTGGGAGGCATTCGATAAAGTCGGATGGTTTGAAAAACGGCACTTCTCTAAAGTGCTTCGACGTCACCAATGGTGCTTACACACTAGGGGGCACTCTAGAAGACTTTAACGAAGATGGCCTGACGTCAACGAAGATTTGGAATAATGCAGGCAGTGGAATATAATCAATTTTCCGGGTTGGATGCTCTTACATCCTATCTAGGTGATGCTCAATCAGTACTATGAAAAGAATTGTGTTCTCCGTTACGAAATCAATGCTATATTATTCTTAGTGACAAGCGGTCTCGAGTCATGGCTTCGCCTCTTTTCGATAGTATGCACGTTCCAAGCGTCCAAGTTTAAGATAGGAGCTTTCGTGCGGTGCCGTAATAGGAGTGAGAGAAGCCTTTTAAGATCATAACTTACATTGAAAGTGAAATTTTACTGTTCCTCGCCGCTGTTGGATCCGTTGGCTAAGATATTCTGGAAGCTCTGCATCTCCAGAGGTCGGCCATACGAAGGATGGATGCAGAACATCCTGTTCATCTCTGCTTTGGTATTTTCCCCATCCTTTGTTCTAAAAACGAGCTTGAGAAAGCTGACGAGCTCAATTTGAATTTGGAGAAGATGAGGATTTTGTTACAGCCTTTATAAAGAGAAGCATCCTAGCTCTGCAGCCAAAAAAATATGAGTTTCAGCCACGAATTTATGGTTGGAACTCTAAATAACAGCAGAGCCATCTTTGTAAAAGTCATCTTGTCTCCCAGCGATTCTCATATCCACGAGTGTATCAGAGTGGTTGCAAAAGATGGAACTTTAACAAGGCGAAGGAAGATGAGTATATATCACGTGCCATACGCGCGCTTATAAGAGGTGCTCTGGGGAAGCGCAATGGTTTGTCATATCCCAAGCAGCAAAAGCTCAATCTGTATTTTCGCAGAAGAAGTGTCGAAGAGAAGATCAGGGGGCTTCATGGAGTGAATGTGTATAGCAGGCCGTGGTGGGAGATCAGGTTTAGAACGTCTGAACATTTTATTTAAATTTTAATGCCCCAAAGTATTGTCCAACTTGAGCACATTTGATGGTTGGCACAGATCCAACTCTCGGGTTTCGCGCAAGCTTCATCTCAGGATGGTGACTAACGAAAATTGGCTTAGCGCTAAATGGCAAGAAGCACTAATCCTAATTTGGCCACCCCCTGTTCTCACACGTGAGAACTTAACTTTAAATTAACAAGGGAAGGTCATCACTCCGCACTAGCATCTTGAATTCATCCGCTAGCAGGGTAAGGTCATCACTCCACACTACAGAAGGCACCTTGAGCCCCAATTTCTTTTCATCTGCTAGCAGGGGAAGGTCATCGCTCTGCACTGAAACTTCGAGCCCCATATTTTTCATTCACCAGGAGAACGGTCATCAATCCGCACTAGGATTCAAAGCTCCACTCGGGACGTCAAGGTACCAGCTAGGATGCGATGGATAAGATGCATGAGATTTGTATCTTAGCAGAGAAATGCATTCGGGCAGGCTTCGATTAGTCCATTCATTCCTTTGCGCCAAAGTTTTTGAATTCTTGATAACCTTGTTGGGACTGTGTGTTACGTATAACGTCAATCTCATTTTGCTATGACCAATTGTATCCGAAATTTTCCCTTTTTCTGAACCGTACTACAAAAAGTGAATGTGGAGGAATCTCCAAAGATT
Source organism: Helotiales sp. F229 (assembly GCA_002554605.1). Classification (NCBI taxonomy): domain Eukaryota; kingdom Fungi; phylum Ascomycota; class Leotiomycetes; order Helotiales; species Helotiales sp. F229. The sequence goes on along the minus strand of MXAW01000023.1, from coordinate 5,325 downwards.
AGATATAAAAAAGCTGTATGTAAAGCGCCCAAGCTCCTAATGTTTTTGCATCTCTAGCTCCCATTTTCCATAAGTGCTCGTAATCGAGGATCCTTACGGTGATTTTCTCTCCATGGTCCCTCAATCCAGTAAGCTTCCCCTTTAAGTCTTCAATTACTTGCCGGTCTACCACCTTCTCCCATAAATATAGTGTGATGGACTCGTCTGAGCCGCCTGGAGATGGATACATAGCAGGTTGGAGATCACTTGGGATCCCTGATTGGTCCAACGCGAGAGCAGTCATGTTCTTCAGCTCAGTCGACAGAATTTCAAGGCCAGTCTCCTCCTTAATCTCGTTGGCTGCAGCACCTGCGAAATCGCCATTGCCGTCCAACATTCCTGCAGGAATCTCGAGGAAGGAAAGGGTACCAACTGGTATCCGTGCCTGTTCCACCATGACCACCCATCTCTCGTGCTCTGAGCCGGTTGGTCGAAGAATCATAAGGATGGCGACACTACCACCTCGTAGGAAGACAATGCCGGGTAAGTAGTCTTCCTCGTTCTGTTCATTTCTGACGTCGGCTAAAAGTTTAACAAAGCCAATACGTTTGGGCCCAAACCAATCAACTGATTGAATCTTAATTGACTGCAAGGTATAAGTCGTTTTATCTTGAGAGGCGAGTGAGGTCTTAAGGGTTTTCACCCAGTCTAGAAAAGGGCGATAGTCGAGAAGCTGTTCTTTGGTGATATTTTCCGTCAAATCCACGGGAATAGGTTGCGAAAAACCGTCGAGATTGAAAGATGTCGTCGACATGGTCTGTTTAATAGTAGTGCCGTTGTCTGAAGTAATATTGCAAATGACTGTCACAAAATTCGAGATGCTGCAGTTGCAACTTATCTTGGGAGACAGAACTCTTTATATATCGACCAATTTGTTGTAAAGTTTAGAGTTGGCGCAGCAAGGTACTCTAGGTAGGGTGCAATACGGGCCTGCTATGATCTAGAGATTCCATTTATCGGCAGACGAGTGATAACACTTTGACAACAGCCCCATGGGTTGGAAAGAAGTCAGCTTCTTGGTAAATCGCCACTCCAATAGTCTCGAGCCACTTAGCCATCTTCGAGTCATCAAGACGTGAAGTTATCCATAGTCTCGAACCACTCAGCCATCTCCGTCGTGGCAACATTGCCCTTGAAAGCATAGAGGTTATCCATAGTCTCGAACAACTCAGCCATCTTCGAGTCATCAAGACATGAAGTCATGCACGATCTTAAACCGCTCAGCTATCTTCGTTGTGGCAATATTGCCCTTGAAAGCTGGAGGTCATCCATAGTCTCGAACAACTCAATGGCAATATTGTCCTTGAAAGCTGGAGGTCATCCATAGTCTCGAACAACTCAATGGCAATATTGTCCTTGAAAGCTTGAAGGTCATCAATAGTCTGGAGAAACTCAGCCATCTTCGTGTCGTCACTGTGTTGAATGATTTCACCCCAGGAACCTTATTTGTAATACTGTACACCTGGTACTATCTTAATACCGTTTTTTAAGAACACTGAGGTGGAGGCTGAGTCTGAATTAAGCTAAGTAGAAGCAGCGACCAGTTGTTTAGTTCCATCTAGGACTTTGTCATCTTGACAATAGTATATCAAGTGTGGCTCTCCTGCGGACCATAGATCCATTTTGCTCACCGGGATTTGCTTGGCAATGTCGATATAAAACGAGTGCTGGACGTGGTGGAAGGACTCTAACTTGAACCATAATTCCTGACGCCGAACACCAGGCAGCTCTCCTCGCGGCAATCGGCATCGAAAATTCCGGATTCAGCCTTCATAACAACTCATCCAGCATGGCAAGAGATACAGCGAAATCAAGAACGACGAAAGTGTCATCAAAAAACCACAGGCCGAGTCGTTGATTCTGAACCGATATTACCAACACCTTCGAATGTTTCGAACGGACAGAGTGATACCCAAGAACGCAACTCTTACGGCTGAACATGCATGGGAAGAGGCAGGAGCCCCGAAGATTCCATCCGGCTTGTCTATTGATGAAGAAATTGTTTATCAGAGACTCATAGAACTGAGAAGAATTCGGGGATGTGAAAACCAAAGCCCGCTGGAGGTCGTTGTAATAGAAGATTTGGCCAAGGACTATGATGATTTGTCCGCTAACATTGCTCTCAAAGAATTTCATCGTATTGGCTTAAGTAAGTAGTTGTTGAAGCAATTGCTTTCTTTTAGTTTCCATCAGCTAGTGCACGTGAGACATGTTATGCACGAAGAATATGTCTTTCACAGAAGATCTTCAAAATTCATGCTACTTGGCTAATTCTCTATCACCAAGCGGAACTAACTTCAGACCCTTTCAGTTAGAATCAGAGGGTTCATCGCCAATCTACATCCTGCTATGGATCGTGCAAAGTTTGGAAGGGGATGCTTGGACTACCTCGGTCTCGAGGATGTAACAATTTGCTGGGGCGAGCAAGCGCAGGCCGACCCGTCGAAACTGGAAGACCCGCAACCTTGGGAATTTCCCTACGACAATGCTTACTTCAAAGATTTCTCCGCTAAGCACGTATCTTTCACCCCTTACGACCAGGATAAACTCGATAAGGCGGATCATAATGAGATCCAATCGGGCGTGAAATTCCTGGAAGACGTCATCGAAGAGAAAGTGATTTCTACAGCGAAAGACCCGAATACACCAAAAATTGACATTCCTCCTCATCTCTGGACTAGCAGATATCGCTTACTATCGCTAAACGAAACCGGGAGAAACTGGCTTTAGCCACCAGTAATATCGTCTTGCAAGGTGACTATTCTTATCAGTCCTTTTTGTAAGTCAAACTCTCTTTTGAGAGCAGCAAAATATTTAGAATGAATCCGTATGAAGCAACTACTGACTTGTTCTTTACCCAGGAAACCAAATTTGAAAGCTGCAAATAACAGCTTTGACACTCAAGCAGCAATAGAATTTCACCAGTATATCGACAATTATCATATTCCCTCTGTCGTCTTTACTAGAGCTCCTGCAATGTGTGCCAAAATGGACTCTCAGCTCTTCAGGGATCTGAAGGCTACTGGTCACCCTCTTGGTCAACATCTAGAAAAAGCTCAAAAATTACAAGATACTTCTTACTATGAAAGAGCCTGTAATCCAGATCCGAGTAAGCGATTCTTACCACAGCTCGATCAACATTGGTTCCTAAACGGGAAAACCAATTGGTACGAAAAGAATCCTAGGGATCCCAAGATGGCTCAAGGCCAAAAACACCACCTGCTATGGAAGACGCAGAAGATATCATTCCTTATGTTCAATTGGTCTTTTTACGATGTCTTGGCTGCTATTGGAGCGGGAGGCGATGATTTACTACAGGCACTTCAAGTACTTGATCCAGCCGAACTGTTTGCCAATCAAGGATCACATATCCACAAGGTTGTTGGTCGTGAGGAGGCAAATCATGACCCCGAAGCAAAGCCCAAGATTATTCAGATTCCAGAGATCAACGTCGAGAATATGAAAAACAGTCATCTCAGCACTCCTGAAAGGAAGTTTGATGGCCGTTGAGCAGAAAATACCCTCAAAGCATACGACTTGCGAAATGTAGACTCAGGCGAATGAACAGGCAGCTCGAAATAGGGCTTGAGAAAAGAGCTTTGGCCGGAAATTTATAGGGTCTGGTAGCGAAAGCGGGGAAGAGTACTCTTGTAGAGATCTGACCATGGAGGCACTATTGCGACTTGCAAAATCGTTTACACTTTGAAACAGAAACAATAATATGTCTTCCAATGCAATGCACTTTCCAGCGCACTGGTCTCTGCCTAGCTATGAAACGTGACAGGGGTAATTGTCAAGAAAGTTCCAACACTAATATTGCGCCAATAGGCAGTAACTTAGATTGATTCCTCATGGCCTGCCCGATAATCTGAAGACTATTTATACAATTATCCTGAGCTTGCCAAGATTACGACGAAATCGCGGCGATGATAGTACTCAAGGAACTCCACAGATTAGGGGTTAATTGTGCTTGAAGGTGTCGTGACCAATCGGGAGCCAGCCAAGAGACGTGCAGGCTTTGGCACAGGCGCACTGCAAATAACAAATTCGACCCAAAGCAACGACTTAACTTTAAAAGTTTCTCCAGATTAACAACATACCATCAACGAGAATCGCTGCAACAAAGCTCAAGACTCCGCTTCGACATGCATTGTTCACCGAAGTCCGATCGGGCAGCATTTGGACAACATTGCAGAACGGCAAGAGTCCATTCTTCTTCTCGTCCGCTATGGGTCTCAGAGAAGCCATATTTGGCTATATTCCGGCGTCTGCAGCTGAAACTTGAGAAGGCTCGGAAGGTACGGACTAGGAACGGGATAGTGAGCGAACTAGATGGCCAAAGGACAAGCCTCAACTTGAGCCGTTCGCCGAGCTCACCAATTTCACTGTAATTGATGCACTAACCGTAACGGAATTTTGGAATGATGAAGCGATCCATCGCCTCAAAACATAGAGACAACTCGCCCAATGTGGCTTAACACCATTCAACAAGTAGTCGGCGGTGGTTCGAACCAAACAGCCTTGAAGGGACTGGGGATGGAATGTGCATCACTTTAGAGGCCTCGTTGAGAGGATCTTCACTTGCTGTTATCACAAGGTCTATCTTCAGACCCTGTGTAAGTTAACTGTTTTGATTTTTGGCTGCTATGATTTTGAACACAGCTTGGATCTTTAGAGTATCAGAAGTGATACAGTACCAGCACTTTAAGTCAAAACAATAATCATTCCACGCACGTTTAGAAGAAGTATGTATATCCTAAACTTTCAGATTCACGTATACCAATTGAACTCGTTGTGAGCCTTCCCCACTGTCAAGACCTATAACTACTCCTTACCGTTTAATTTGCCGTTCCCTAACACTATTATATTTTATTTCGATTTTCCGTCCGCACAGCTCTTAAATTCCGTCCATAAATTTCTGAATACACATTTCCTCTTTATTCTCTGTTTAATCACCAGATCCCACGATTCATCTCAACTGAACCAAGACAACTTCAGCAAGAGACTAACGCCATAGAGCGAACCTGTTAATAATGACTCCGTCAACTACAGCCAGGTAGTGGAACATGTGGCTACGAAGTCGAGCAGCCGGAAGCCAAAGACAATGGCTGAAAGGATTAATTGATATAGCATTTACCGGTAAGCATGGTTATGTGCTTGGGGTGGTTCGGTGTCCCACTACAGGTACTGCTTTTCAATCCACCTACTTGATCTAGGAAGTTCCTATTTTTCCTCATATCAAATGGCCCGTGTTGAATCACTCAGCCTTCCAAACGAAAAGCTAGT
>MXAW01000022.1:42500-45960 GCA_002554605.1 Helotiales sp. F229 | reverse complement strand
CCCAACTATAAGCCCTCAATAGCGTAAGACAGCCCTTAACCATAATATCCCAGCCCTTAATAATACCCCTTCAACATCAGCGCCACATCACTATGCAATAACGTCAAATTACCACATATATAGGCTTCAAACACCATAAGATACCCTAAAGCTATGTCCCCTAAAGCCCTAACCCACTAAGACTGCACTGAAGTTCTTCTTTTTCATATACCCAACGTCGGAACGCCTCCTCTCATATACCCACCCGACTTCCTGTGGCCTTAAAAAATGTGTACAAATGCCTTTCGTCGGGAAAATATTTTCCGACAAATGATTTGTGTGCAAAAAAAATTTCGACCCCCCTCCCCTCACCAAAAGTTCGGGCAAATCCGCAGCATATTTACTCGCTAAGATGAAATAAAAAAGAGTTTAAATTAAAGGGGAGATGTGTTTCTATTTAAAAGGTCCTATAACAACACCTTTAGCACTAATCAAAGGCATAAATTAAGAAGGGATAGTTTTTACAAAGGGTAAGTCAAGTGTGAAAGGTACGATTTCTTGGTGATAGTACACACCTCAGGTTAAAAAAATTATAAACCCTACATCATTTTTGATATTCTATTAGCCCACGGCGAGATATTTTTCATCACTATCCCTCACATCTCACTTACCTGGTGAAATTTCTCGAAGGGTAAGCCAAAGTGTGAAATTGAAATTTCTCAAGGAGGGCACATACAATCCTAGGCTAAGGAAGTGTGGACCCTACGTCATTTTCGACGCTCTATCAGCCTATAACATAATATTTTTACTAGGGAAAATAGATTCTTCACCAGTACTACCCATCACATCTCAACTAATTTTACAAGGTAGCTGAGATGTGAAAAGTAAAATTCTCGGCAAAGGCACATAGTATTCCAGCCAAGAAAGTGTGGACCCTACAATCATTTTCTGACGCTCTATCACCCTATAATAATAAAAATTATTAAGGGAAAACTTCTTTTTTCCACCAAGTCGCACCTATCACATCTCAGCTACCCTGTGAAATTTCTGAAGGGTAGCTCGAGTGTGCAGCCTTCAAAAGGTAGCTCAAGTGTGACGATTAAAATTTCCAAAGGGTAACTCAAGTGGGAAGAATGAGGTTTCCAAAGGGTAGCTTCAAATGTGAAAATCGAAATTTCACAGCGAGGGCACATACAATCCTGGGCTAGGAAAGTGTGGACTATACTTTTGTACCAAGTCCCATCACTACACACCTCCGCTACCCTATGAAATTTCCGAAGGGTAGCTCAAGTGTGAAAACTGAAATCTTCAAAGGGTAGCTCAAATGTGAAAATCAAAATTTCGCGGTGAGGGCACATATAATCGTGTGCCAGGAAAGGGGTGGACCCTACGGTCATTTTTTGACGCTCTATCAGCCTACAAATAAAAAAGATTACTAAGGAAAACTACTTTTTCCCACTAAGTACCACCATCACATCTCAGCTACCCTTTTGGAAATTTTTCAGAGGGTAGTCAAGGTGACAATCCAATGTAGCTACCCGCTTCAGGATCGTTTAGCCCAAATTTCACCAACTATAAATCATTACAGTGTACAATACCCTACAGCAAGGTTCAAAGGGTAGTCCAAGTGTGTTCATTCAAATTCTCACACCAAGTAGGGCAGGGCAAATGTTGGATCTTCCCTCCAGCGTACTCCTTCAGGCTATGATACCCTGTAGCCACCCCCTATAAATTCCTCAAAGGGTAGGCGAGATGTGACGTCTTCCTCCAGCGTACTCCTCCAGGCTATGATACCCTGTGGTCAGGCCCTACCACAGCTTCCAGCGTACACCTCTAGTGTGTGACACCCTGTAGCCAGCGCCTGTAAAATTCCTCAGAGGGTAGGCCAGATGTGAGTTCATCCTCCAGCGTACTCCTCCAGGGTATGATACCCTGGAGCTACCCCCTACACATATCCCCAGCGTACTCCTCTAGCGTCTCACACCCTGTAGCCACCGCCTGTAAATTCCTCAGAGGTAGGTCAGATGTGAGTTCATCCCAGCGTACTCCTCCAGTGTATAATGCCCTGTAGCCCTAGCCTGTAGGACATTTTAAAGGGTAGCTCAAGTGTGACCCCCCATATTTTCCAAGTCCCTTCGCAGGTAGGCCAGATGTGAGTTCATCCTTCAGCGTACCTCCTCAGGGTACAACACGCAGTAGCGACACCCTGTAAATCTCTTCAGTGTCCTCGTCACCCTGTATTTACCTCCTTGTAGAGTTCCTCGAAGGGTAGACCAGGTGTGGTATCATCCCAGCGTAATCCTTCAGCGCATGATGCCCTGACAGAGCCCCCTGTAAATCTCTCCAGTGTGCCTCTCCAGTGTATGATCCCCTAAAGCAACACCCCGCGGGAAATTTAAAAGGGTAGCTCAAGTGTGGGACATCATCCAGCATACCCTCCGGGTACCTACCCTACAGCAATGCCCTATAACAATCTCCAGCGTATTCCTTCCAGTGTGTAACACCCTGTAACCACCGCCTGTAATAAATTCTCAAGGTAACCCAAGTTTTTCACCAAGTACTTTTACAGGGTAGGCCTGATGTGAGAGCGCTCTCCCAGCGTACTCCTCCAGGCTATGACACCCTATAGCCACCGCCCGTAGGAAAGTCTAAAGGGTAGCCCAAGTGTGACCATTCAAATTCCCACCAATTCCCTTGAAAGGGTAGGCGAGATGTGAGTTCATCTTCCAGCGTACCTCCTCAGGGTACTGTACCCTGTAGTCATGCCCTACCACAGCTTCCAGCGTACACCTCCAGCGTCTCACACCCTGTAGCCACCGCCTGTAAATTCCTCAAAGGTAGCTCAGATGTGACGTCTTCCTCCAGCGTACTCCTCCAGGCTATGACACCCTGTAGCCACCCCCTATAAATTCCTCAGAGGTAGGTGAGATGTGACGTCTTCTTCCAGCGTACTCCTCCAGTGTATGATGCCCTGTAGCCTAGCCTGTAGGACACTCTAAAGGGTAGCCCAAGTGTGACCGCTCAAATTCCCACCAAGTCCCTTCGCAGGGTAGGTGAGATGTGACGTCTTCCTCCAGCGTACTCCCCCAGGGTATGCTACCTGGAGCTACCCCTACATATATCCCCAGCGTACTTCTCTAGCGTCTCACACCCTGTAGCCAGCGCCTGTAAATTCCTCAGAGGGTAGGCCAGATGTGAGTTCATCCTCCAGCGTACTCCTCCAGGGTATGATACCCTGTGGTCAGGCCTACCACAGCTTCCAGCGTACACCTCTAGTGTGTGACACCTGTAACCACCGCCTGTAATAACCTCTCAAGGTAGCCCAAGTGTGATCGCTCAAATTCCCACCAAGTACTTTTGTAGGGTAGGCCGGATGTGAGAGCGCTTCCCAGCGTACTCCTCCAGGCTATGACACCCTGTAGCCACCCCTATAAATATCTCAAAGGGTAGGCGAGATGTGACGTCTTCCTCCAGCGTACTC
>MXAW01000022.1:30000-35000 GCA_002554605.1 Helotiales sp. F229 | reverse complement strand
CATTCGCAGTTTCACCGTATAGATTGCTTATACTTAGACATGCATGGCTTAATCTTTGAGACAAGCATATGACTACTGGCAGAATCAACCAGGTAACTATCTTTTACTGCCCGGAGACAGCATGACACCCGGGGGTGTCAGAGTTGTTACTTAGAAGGCCGTCCCCCAAAGCGGTCCCCCCAACAGGCCTGGCGGTAGCGGACTGGGAACTGTCCCACCCCCCGAAGGACATGGGTTCGCGGCACACTACTTAAAGCGTGACCACTCTCTCCCCTAGTGAAAGGGAACGTCAGCACCAATCCGTCTATCCACATTTCGGCGGTCAAGGTTCAAGCCAAAGAGTCGGGCAACGGGCTACACCCCAGAGCGAAGCTGCACAGGGTTCACACGCTATCCAATTGCCCCCACTGAGTTCCCCACAGGGCAGTCCGCTGCACTAAAGGTCAGATGCCAGGCATCTTTCCAGCGTGCAACATGTCCCCCGCAGGAGGAGGATGCTGGTCACAGGTCACGTCCGGAGACGGCTACCTGCTAGAGCTTACCCCCAAGTGTCTTAAGAATTAAGTTAGGCCATCGGCCAATAATCCACAGACTCCAACCGTGCCTGCCAGCCGAAGCCGACAGGACGTTTGGCGCTTCCACAGGCCCCGAAGTTTGAAGTAAGGGGTTACTGCTTCCACAGGCGACCCCACTTTGCCGTTTAGGTCTGGGCCCCCACGCAACCTGAGTGCTAAACGGAAATAGATAGGGTCTATCAAGTATGGTACAACGGGCTGGTTACCGCGTGCCGATAGGGGACGTCAACACTGAACGCGGGGCCAAGCTAATGAAACCAAGCCGCGGACAGTGGACTTCAACCCCACCTGGTGGCACCCATGCTAGGCATGTTGGAGCATACACATCACTGTAATAAATCTAAGAGACCACTAAAGTAATGCTTAGCAGGGGATACAGGCCTTCTCAGCGGTCATCGTACCTGATCAAAGGTACCTACAAGAGTGCTAGTTCATGAATACATGCCCGTAACACACTGTAGGATTTTTCGAATCGACTCCAGTCTGCTCCCTTCATATACCCACCGACTTTCTGTGGCCTTTAAAAATGTGTGCAAATGCCTTTGGTCGGAAAATAATTTTCCGACAAATGATTTGTGTGCAAAAAAATTTCGACCCCCCCCCCCTCACCAAAAAGTTCCGGGCAAATCCGCGCATCCGAGGAAATAAATTTGGGCCTTACCGGGCTTCAGTGGGGAGTGGTCGCTCCAGCGTATGGCTCCAGGGTAGTCGAGCCTAGAGCTCGACCCTGAAGATTTTCGGTAGTGGTGGCCTACAGGGTGTGTGGCCCTGTAGGGTAAGCCTGGAGGAGTCGCCAGGGCATCTTACAGTGATGTGGCCCACTGTAGGGAACCTTTTGGTGGGTGAACTCAGTGGGCGGGGGGCCTAAAAACCGACCCTAGGTAGAAACAGGCGCTGATTCCAACGGTATAGGTAGGACCTCGATGCGCGCAGGGGCTGTAGCGGCCGAACGGAGCCGGGTACGACACTTCTGTTTATACCATACGTTTCCTCTCAAGAAATGACTACGACTTGACTTGGGGTCGTGAGTGTACAGCTTTATAAAGGGACAAAAAATAATTTTCCGACAAATGATTTCCTACTACCGACTTTGTCGGGAAATTAATTTCTCGCCACAAAGGGCACTTGGGGACCTGGGAGAGTGGTGTATGGCATAATCGGGGTAGGGGAACAGTATAGAAAGGTTGTTTTGATCATAATCCGCCGGAAAGGTGACCAAGCAGTATAGTACGGATCGGAGGGGGGGTAAACACCTATACAGAGGCATTTGATTGATAAACTAACAGCGGCATCGGATTCAGCGTTAAAAATGGACCTAGAAGCCGTATCAAACATCTCCGTAGCTATGAGATTGATCCATATAGGGGGGGGGTATACGACAAACTATGGCGTGAATCTGGTTTTGTTGCACATCGCACTCTAGGGGCATCTTCAGGGTGTCCTCCAGGGCCACCCACGCTGTGGGAGGGGTGCCAGGGGACTTATAGGGCATGCCTACAGCGTACAGACGCCTGTGGGAGTGCCCTGGAGCCCGCCACCACCAAGCCACACCCGAGCTACCCTCTGGATCACGTGGGCAGATCTGGTTTTGTTGCACGTCGCACTTCGGGGCACTCCTCCAGGGTGTCCTCCAGGGCCACCCACGCTGTGGGAGGGGTGCCAGGGGACTTATAGGGCATGCCTACAGCGTACAGACGCCTGTGGGAGTGCCCTGGAGCCCGCCACCACCAAGCCACACCCGAGCTACCCTTTCACACGCGGAAATTTCACCAAGTACCCTTTGCACACTTGAGCTACCCTCTCGACCCCACAGGGCTGCCCTCCAGCGCCTGTGCCCTGTAGCTACAGGCTGTTCACACTTCACCTACCCTTTGCACACTTGAGCTACCCTCTCGACCCCACAGGGCTGCCCTCCAGCGCCTGTGCCCTGTAGCTACAGGCTGTTCACACTTGAGCTACCCTTTGGATAGATTTACCTTGGAGATATCCCATCCCCTTCACAACTAGGCTACCCTATGAGTGACTTAGGGTATCCAAGCCCCCAGAACCTGTAAAAAAGTTCTGGAGAAGGAAGAAGAGGACAAAGGGAGAAGGTAGAAGGGAAAAAAATTCCCCCAAGGAGAAAAATTCTAAGATTCCCCGGAAATTTTCACACCTAGCCTACCCTGTAGCCCGGTTTTGGGTCGCCGGGACCTTCTGCCCTGACCTTCTGCCTTAGCAGGGGCGGTCTAACCCCATTCCCACCTCCCGGCATCACCCCCTTACGAGGCCTCCGCCAGTCGGAAGGTCACCCCCAGCGCCCACAGGCTAAAGATGAAACATCCCTAGCCTTAGTTCAGGGTATAGTCGCCCCTAAACAGACCCCAAACCCTCACATCCCAACTATAAGCCCTCAATAGCGTAAGACAGCCCTTAACCCATAATATCCCAGCCCTTAATAATACCCTTCAACATCAGCGCCACATCACTATGAATAACGTCAAATTACCACATATATAGGCTTCAAACACCATAAGATACCCCTAAGCTATGTCCCCTAAAGCCCTAACCCACTAGACCTGCCACTGAAGATTCTTCTTTTCATATACCCAACGTCGGAACGCCTCCTCTCATATACCCACCGACTTCCTGTGGCCTTAAAAAATGTGTACAAATGCCTTTCGTCGGGAAAATATTTTCCGACAAATGATTTGTGTGCAAAAAAATTTCGACCCCCCTCCCCTCACCAAAAAGTTCCGGGCAAATCCGCAGCATATTTTACTCGCTAAGATGAAATAAAAAAGAGTTTAAATTAAAGGGGAGATGTGTTTCTATCTTAAAAGGTCCTATAACAACACCTTTAGCACTAATCAAAGGCATAAATTAAGAAGGGATAGTTTTTACAAAGGGTAAGTCAAGTGTGAAAGGTACGATTTCTTGGTGATAGTACACACCTCAGGTTAAAAAATTATAAACCCTACATCATTTTTGATATTCTATTAGCCCACGGCGAGATATTTTTCATCACTATCCCTCACATCTCACTTACCTGGTGAAATTTCTCGAAGGGTAAGCCAAGTGTGAAAATTGAAATTTCTCAAGGAGGGCACATACAATCCTAGGCTAAGGAAGTGTGGACCCTACGTCATTTTCGACGCTCTATCAGCCTATAACATAATATTTTTACTAGGGGAAAATAGATTCTTCACCAGTACTACCCATCACATCTCAACTAATTTTACAAGGTAGCTGAGATGTGAAAAGTAAAATTTCTCGGCAAAGGCACATAGTATTCCAGGCCAAGAAAGTGTGGACCCTACATCATTTCTGACGCTCTATCACCCTATAATAATAAAAATTATTAAGGGAAAACTTCTTTTTTCCACCAAGTCGCACCTATCACATCTCAGCTACCCTGTGAAATTTCTGAAGGGTAGCTCGAGTGTGCAGCCTTCAAAAGGTAGCTCAAGTGTGACGATTAAAATTTCCAAAGGGTAACTCAAGTGGGAAGAATGAGGTTTCCAAAGGGTAGCTCAAATGTGAAAATCGAAATTTCACAGCGAGGGCACATACAATCCTGGGCTAGGAAAGTGTGGACTATACTTTTGTACCAAGTCCCATCACTACACACCTCCGCTACCCTATGAAATTTCCGAAGGGTAGCTCAAGTGTGAAAACTGAAATCTTCAAAGGGTAGCTCAAATGTGAAAATCAAAATTTCGCGGTGAGGGCACATATAATCGTGTGCCAGGAAAGGGTGGACCCTACGTCATTTTTGACGCTCTATCAGCCTACAATAAAAAAAGATTACTAAGGGAAAACTACTTTTTCCCACTAAGTACCACCCATCACATCTCAGCTACCCTTTGGAAATTTTTCAGAGGGTAGGTCAAGGGTGACAATCCAATGTAGCTACCCGCTTCAGGATCGTTTAGCCCAAATTCACCAACTATAAATCATTACAGTGTACAATACCCTACAGCAAGGTTCAAAGGGTAGTCCAAGTGTGTTCATTCAAATTCTCACACCAAGTAGGGCAGGGCAAATGTTGGATCTCCCTCCAGCGTACTCCTTCAGGCTATGATACCCTGTAGCCACCCCCTATAAATTCCTCAAAGGGTAGGCGAGATGTGACGTCTTCCTCCAGCGTACTCCTCCAGGCTATGATACCCTGTGGTCAGGCCCTACCACAGCTTCCAGCGTACACCTCTAGTGTGTGACACCCTGTAGCCAGCGCCTGTAAATTCCTCAGAGGGTAGGCCAGATGTGAGTTCATCCTCCAGCGTACTCCTCCAGGGTATGATACCCTGGAGCTACCCCCTACACATATCCCCAGCGTACTCCTCTAGCGTCTCACACCCTGTAGCCACCGCCTGTAAATTCCTCAGAGGGTAGGTCAGATGTGAGTTCATCCCCAGCGTACTCCTCCAGTGTATAATGCCCTGT
>MXAW01000022.1:15000-20000 GCA_002554605.1 Helotiales sp. F229 | reverse complement strand
CTGCTCCCTTCATATACCCACCGACTTTCTGTGGCCTTTAAAAATGTGTGCAAATGCCTTTGGTCGGAAAATAATTTTCCGACAAATGATTTGTGTGCAAAAAAATTTCGACCCCCCCCCCTCACCAAAAAGTTCCGGGCAAATCCGCGCATCCGAGGAAATAAATTTGGGCCTTACCGGGCTTCAGTGGGGAGTGGTCGCTCCAGCGTATGGCTCCAGGGTAGTCGAGCCTAGAGCTCGACCCTGAAGATTTTCGGTAGTGGTGGCCTACAGGGTGTGTGGCCCTGTAGGGTAAGCCTGGAGGAGTCGCCAGGGGCATCTTACAGTGATGTGGCCCACTGTAGGGAACCTTTTGGTGGGTGAACTCAGTGGGCGGGGGGCCTAAAAACCGACCCTAGGTAGAAACAGGCGCTGATTCCAACGGTATAGGTAGGACCTCGATGCGCGCAGGGGCTGTAGCGGCCGAACGGAGCCGGGTACGACACTTCTGTTTATACCATACGTTTCCTCTCAAGAAATGACTACGACTTGACTTGGGGTCGTGAGTGTACAGCTTTATAAAGGGACAAAAAATAATTTTCCGACAAATGATTTCCTACTACCGACTTTGTCGGGAAATTAATTTCTCGCCACAAAGGGCACTTGGGGACCTGGGAGAGTGGTGTATGGCATAATCGGGGTAGGGGAACAGTATAGAAAGGTTGTTTTGATCATAATCCGCCGGAAAGGTGACCAAGCAGTATAGTACGGATCGGAGGGGGGGGTAAACACCTATACAGAGGCATTTGATTGATAAACTAACAGCGGCATCGGATTCAGCGTTAAAAATGGACCTAGAAGCCGTATCAAACATCTCCGTAGCTATGAGATTGATCCATATAGGGGGGGGGTATACGACAAACTATGGCGTGAATCTGGTTTTGTTGCACATCGCACTCTAGGGGCATCTTCAGGGTGTCCTCCAGGGCCACCCACGCTGTGGGAGGGGTGCCAGGGGACTTATAGGGCATGCCTACAGCGTACAGACGCCTGTGGGAGTGCCCTGGAGCCCGCCACCACCAAGCCACACCCGAGCTACCCTCTGGATCACGTGGGCAGATCTGGTTTTGTTGCACGTCGCACTTCGGGGCACTCCTCCAGGGTGTCCTCCAGGGCCACCCACGCTGTGGGAGGGGTGCCAGGGGACTTATAGGGCATGCCTACAGCGTACAGACGCCTGTGGGAGTGCCCTGGAGCCCGCCACCACCAAGCCACACCCGAGCTACCCTTTCACACGCGGAAATTTCACCAAGTACCCTTTGCACACTTGAGCTACCCTCTCGACCCCACAGGGCTGCCCTCCAGCGCCTGTGCCCTGTAGCTACAGGCTGTTCACACTTCACCTACCCTTTGCACACTTGAGCTACCCTCTCGACCCCACAGGGCTGCCCTCCAGCGCCTGTGCCCTGTAGCTACAGGCTGTTCACACTTGAGCTACCCTTTGGATAGATTTACCTTGGAGATATCCCATCCCCTTCACAACTAGGCTACCCTATGAGTGACTTAGGGTATCCAAGCCCCCCAGAACCTGTAAAAAAGTTCTGGAGAAGGAAGAAGAGGACAAAGGGAGAAGGTAGAAGGGAAAAAAATTCCCCCAAGGAGAAAAATTCTAAGATTCCCCGGAAATTTTCACACCTAGCCTACCCTGTAGCCCGGTTTTGGGTCGCCGGGACCTTCTGCCCTGACCTTCTGCCTTAGCAGGGGCGGTCTAACCCCATTCCCACCTCCCGGCATCACCCCCTTACGAGGCCTCCGCCAGTCGGAAGGTCACCCCCAGCGCCCACAGGCTAAAGATGAAACATCCCTAGCCTTAGTTCAGGGTATAGTCGCCCCTAAACAGACCCCAAACCCTCACATCCCAACTATAAGCCCTCAATAGCGTAAGACAGCCCTTAACCCATAATATCCCAGCCCTTAATAATACCCTTCAACATCAGCGCCACATCACTATGAATAACGTCAAATTACCACATATATAGGCTTCAAACACCATAAGATACCCCTAAGCTATGTCCCCTAAAGCCCTAACCCACTAGACCTGCCACTGAAGATTCTTCTTTTCATATACCCAACGTCGGAACGCCTCCTCTCATATACCCACCGACTTCCTGTGGCCTTAAAAAATGTGTACAAATGCCTTTCGTCGGGAAAATATTTTCCGACAAATGATTTGTGTGCAAAAAAATTTCGACCCCCCTCCCCTCACCAAAAAGTTCCGGGCAAATCCGCAGCATATTTTACTCGCTAAGATGAAATAAAAAAGAGTTTAAATTAAAGGGGAGATGTGTTTCTATCTTAAAAGGTCCTATAACAACACCTTTAGCACTAATCAAAGGCATAAATTAAGAAGGGATAGTTTTTACAAAGGGTAAGTCAAGTGTGAAAGGTACGATTTCTTGGTGATAGTACACACCTCAGGTTAAAAAATTATAAACCCTACATCATTTTTGATATTCTATTAGCCCACGGCGAGATATTTTTCATCACTATCCCTCACATCTCACTTACCTGGTGAAATTTCTCGAAGGGTAAGCCAAGTGTGAAAATTGAAATTTCTCAAGGAGGGCACATACAATCCTAGGCTAAGGAAGTGTGGACCCTACGTCATTTTCGACGCTCTATCAGCCTATAACATAATATTTTTACTAGGGGAAAATAGATTCTTCACCAGTACTACCCATCACATCTCAACTAATTTTACAAGGTAGCTGAGATGTGAAAAGTAAAATTTCTCGGCAAAGGCACATAGTATTCCAGGCCAAGAAAGTGTGGACCCTACATCATTTCTGACGCTCTATCACCCTATAATAATAAAAATTATTAAGGGAAAACTTCTTTTTTCCACCAAGTCGCACCTATCACATCTCAGCTACCCTGTGAAATTTCTGAAGGGTAGCTCGAGTGTGCAGCCTTCAAAAGGTAGCTCAAGTGTGACGATTAAAATTTCCAAAGGGTAACTCAAGTGGGAAGAATGAGGTTTCCAAAGGGTAGCTCAAATGTGAAAATCGAAATTTCACAGCGAGGGCACATACAATCCTGGGCTAGGAAAGTGTGGACTATACTTTTGTACCAAGTCCCATCACTACACACCTCCGCTACCCTATGAAATTTCCGAAGGGTAGCTCAAGTGTGAAAACTGAAATCTTCAAAGGGTAGCTCAAATGTGAAAATCAAAATTTCGCGGTGAGGGCACATATAATCGTGTGCCAGGAAAGGGTGGACCCTACGTCATTTTTGACGCTCTATCAGCCTACAATAAAAAAAGATTACTAAGGGAAAACTACTTTTTCCCACTAAGTACCACCCATCACATCTCAGCTACCCTTTGGAAATTTTTCAGAGGGTAGGTCAAGGGTGACAATCCAATGTAGCTACCCGCTTCAGGATCGTTTAGCCCAAATTCACCAACTATAAATCATTACAGTGTACAATACCCTACAGCAAGGTTCAAAGGGTAGTCCAAGTGTGTTCATTCAAATTCTCACACCAAGTAGGGCAGGGCAAATGTTGGATCTCCCTCCAGCGTACTCCTTCAGGCTATGATACCCTGTAGCCACCCCCTATAAATTCCTCAAAGGGTAGGCGAGATGTGACGTCTTCCTCCAGCGTACTCCTCCAGGCTATGATACCCTGTGGTCAGGCCCTACCACAGCTTCCAGCGTACACCTCTAGTGTGTGACACCCTGTAGCCAGCGCCTGTAAATTCCTCAGAGGGTAGGCCAGATGTGAGTTCATCCTCCAGCGTACTCCTCCAGGGTATGATACCCTGGAGCTACCCCCTACACATATCCCCAGCGTACTCCTCTAGCGTCTCACACCCTGTAGCCACCGCCTGTAAATTCCTCAGAGGGTAGGTCAGATGTGAGTTCATCCCCAGCGTACTCCTCCAGTGTATAATGCCCTGTAGCCCTAGCCTGTAGGACATTTTAAAGGGTAGCTCAAGTGTGACCCCCCATATTTTCCAAGTCCCTTCGCAGGGTAGGCCAGATGTGAGTTCATCCTTCAGCGTACCTCCTCAGGGTACAACACGCAGTAGCGACACCCTGTAAATCTCTTCAGTGTCCTCGTCACCCTGTATTTACCTCCTGTAGAGTTCCTCGAAGGGTAGACCAGGTGTGGTATCATCCCCAGCGTAATCCTTCAGCGCATGATGCCCTGACAGAGCCCCCTGTAAATCTCTCCAGTGTGCCTCTCCAGTGTATGATCCCCTAAAGCAACACCCCGCGGGAAATTTAAAAGGGTAGCTCAAGTGTGGGACCATCATCCAGCATACCCCTCCGGGGTACCTACCCTACAGCAATGCCCTATAACAATCTCCAGCGTATTCCTCCAGTGTGTAACACCCTGTAACCACCGCCTGTAATAAATTCTCAAGGGTAACCCAAGTTTTTCACCAAGTACTTTTACAGGGTAGGCCTGATGTGAGAGCGCTCTCCAGCGTACTCCTCCAGGCTATGACACCCTATAGCCACCGCCCGTAGGAAAGTCTAAAGGGTAGCCCAAGTGTGACCATTCAAATTCCCACCAATTCCCTTGAAAGGGTAGGCGAGATGTGAGTTCATCTTCCAGCGTACCTCCTCAGGGTACTGTACCCTGTAGTCATGCCCTACCACAGCTTCCAGCGTACACCTCCAGCGTCTCACACCCTGTAGCCACCGCCTGTAAATTCCTCAAAGGGTAGCTCAGATGTGACGTCTTCCTCCAGCGTACTCCTCCAGGCTATGACACCCTGTAGCCACCCCCTATAAATTCCTCAGAGGGTAGGTGAGATGTGACGTCTTCTTCCAGCGTACTCCTCCAGTGTATGATGCCCTGTAGCCCTAGCCTGTAGGACACTCTAAAGGGTAGCCCAAGTGTGACCGCTCAAATTCCCACCAAGTCCCTTCGCAGGGTAGGTGAGATGTGACGTCTTCCTCCAGCGTACTCCCCCAGGGTATGCTACCCTGGAGCTACCCCCTACA
>MXAW01000022.1:0-5000 GCA_002554605.1 Helotiales sp. F229 | reverse complement strand
CCAAGCCACACCCGAGCTACCCTCTGGATCACGTGGGCAGATCTGGTTTTGTTGCACGTCGCACTTCGGGGCACTCCTCCAGGGTGTCCTCCAGGGCCACCCACGCTGTGGGAGGGGTGCCAGGGGACTTATAGGGCATGCCTACAGCGTACAGACGCCTGTGGGAGTGCCCTGGAGCCCGCCACCACCAAGCCACACCCGAGCTACCCTTTCACACGCGGAAATTTCACCAAGTACCCTTTGCACACTTGAGCTACCCTCTCGACCCCACAGGGCTGCCCTCCAGCGCCTGTGCCCTGTAGCTACAGGCTGTTCACACTTCACCTACCCTTTGCACACTTGAGCTACCCTCTCGACCCCACAGGGCTGCCCTCCAGCGCCTGTGCCCTGTAGCTACAGGCTGTTCACACTTGAGCTACCCTTTGGATAGATTTACCTTGGAGATATCCCATCCCCTTCACAACTAGGCTACCCTATGAGTGACTTAGGGTATCCAAGCCCCCAGAACCTGTAAAAAAGTTCTGGAGAAGGAAGAAGAGGACAAAGGGAGAAGGTAGAAGGGAAAAAAATTCCCCCAAGGAGAAAAATTCTAAGATTCCCCGGAAATTTTCACACCTAGCCTACCCTGTAGCCCGGTTTTGGGTCGCCGGGACCTTCTGCCCTGACCTTCTGCCTTAGCAGGGGCGGTCTAACCCCATTCCCACCTCCCGGCATCACCCCCTTACGAGGCCTCCGCCAGTCGGAAGGTCACCCCCAGCGCCCACAGGCTAAAGATGAAACATCCCTAGCCTTAGTTCAGGGTATAGTCGCCCCTAAACAGACCCCAAACCCTCACATCCCAACTATAAGCCCTCAATAGCGTAAGACAGCCCTTAACCCATAATATCCCAGCCCTTAATAATACCCTTCAACATCAGCGCCACATCACTATGAATAACGTCAAATTACCACATATATAGGCTTCAAACACCATAAGATACCCCTAAGCTATGTCCCCTAAAGCCCTAACCCACTAGACCTGCCACTGAAGATTCTTCTTTTCATATACCCAACGTCGGAACGCCTCCTCTCATATACCCACCGACTTCCTGTGGCCTTAAAAAATGTGTACAAATGCCTTTCGTCGGGAAAATATTTTCCGACAAATGATTTGTGTGCAAAAAAATTTCGACCCCCCTCCCCTCACCAAAAAGTTCCGGGCAAATCCGCAGCATATTTTACTCGCTAAGATGAAATAAAAAAGAGTTTAAATTAAAGGGGAGATGTGTTTCTATCTTAAAAGGTCCTATAACAACACCTTTAGCACTAATCAAAGGCATAAATTAAGAAGGGATAGTTTTTACAAAGGGTAAGTCAAGTGTGAAAGGTACGATTTCTTGGTGATAGTACACACCTCAGGTTAAAAAATTATAAACCCTACATCATTTTTGATATTCTATTAGCCCACGGCGAGATATTTTTCATCACTATCCCTCACATCTCACTTACCTGGTGAAATTTCTCGAAGGGTAAGCCAAGTGTGAAAATTGAAATTTCTCAAGGAGGGCACATACAATCCTAGGCTAAGGAAGTGTGGACCCTACGTCATTTTCGACGCTCTATCAGCCTATAACATAATATTTTTACTAGGGGAAAATAGATTCTTCACCAGTACTACCCATCACATCTCAACTAATTTTACAAGGTAGCTGAGATGTGAAAAGTAAAATTTCTCGGCAAAGGCACATAGTATTCCAGGCCAAGAAAGTGTGGACCCTACATCATTTCTGACGCTCTATCACCCTATAATAATAAAAATTATTAAGGGAAAACTTCTTTTTTCCACCAAGTCGCACCTATCACATCTCAGCTACCCTGTGAAATTTCTGAAGGGTAGCTCGAGTGTGCAGCCTTCAAAAGGTAGCTCAAGTGTGACGATTAAAATTTCCAAAGGGTAACTCAAGTGGGAAGAATGAGGTTTCCAAAGGGTAGCTCAAATGTGAAAATCGAAATTTCACAGCGAGGGCACATACAATCCTGGGCTAGGAAAGTGTGGACTATACTTTTGTACCAAGTCCCATCACTACACACCTCCGCTACCCTATGAAATTTCCGAAGGGTAGCTCAAGTGTGAAAACTGAAATCTTCAAAGGGTAGCTCAAATGTGAAAATCAAAATTTCGCGGTGAGGGCACATATAATCGTGTGCCAGGAAAGGGTGGACCCTACGTCATTTTTGACGCTCTATCAGCCTACAATAAAAAAAGATTACTAAGGGAAAACTACTTTTTCCCACTAAGTACCACCCATCACATCTCAGCTACCCTTTGGAAATTTTTCAGAGGGTAGGTCAAGGGTGACAATCCAATGTAGCTACCCGCTTCAGGATCGTTTAGCCCAAATTCACCAACTATAAATCATTACAGTGTACAATACCCTACAGCAAGGTTCAAAGGGTAGTCCAAGTGTGTTCATTCAAATTCTCACACCAAGTAGGGCAGGGCAAATGTTGGATCTCCCTCCAGCGTACTCCTTCAGGCTATGATACCCTGTAGCCACCCCTATAAATTCCTCAAAGGGTAGGCGAGATGTGACGTCTTCCTCCAGCGTACTCCTCCAGGCTATGATACCCTGTGGTCAGGCCCTACCACAGCTTCCAGCGTACACCTCTAGTGTGTGACACCCTGTAGCCAGCGCCTGTAAATTCCTCAGAGGGTAGGCCAGATGTGAGTTCATCCTCCAGCGTACTCCTCCAGGGTATGATACCCTGGAGCTACCCCCTACACATATCCCCAGCGTACTCCTCTAGCGTCTCACACCCTGTAGCCACCGCCTGTAAATTCCTCAGAGGGTAGGTCAGATGTGAGTTCATCCCCAGCGTACTCCTCCAGTGTATAATGCCCTGTAGCCCTAGCCTGTAGGACATTTTAAAGGGTAGCTCAAGTGTGACCCCCCATATTTTCCAAGTCCCTTCGCAGGGTAGGCCAGATGTGAGTTCATCCTTCAGCGTACCTCCTCAGGGTACAACACGCAGTAGCGACACCCTGTAAATCTCTTCAGTGTCCTCGTCACCCTGTATTTACCTCCTGTAGAGTTCCTCGAAGGGTAGACCAGGTGTGGTATCATCCCCAGCGTAATCCTTCAGCGCATGATGCCCTGACAGAGCCCCCTGTAAATCTCTCCAGTGTGCCTCTCCAGTGTATGATCCCCTAAAGCAACACCCCGCGGGAAATTTAAAAGGGTAGCTCAAGTGTGGGACCATCATCCAGCATACCCCTCCGGGTACCTACCCTACAGCAATGCCCTATAACAATCTCCAGCGTATTCCTCCAGTGTGTAACACCCTGTAACCACCGCCTGTAATAAATTCTCAAGGGTAACCCAAGTTTTTCACCAAGTACTTTTACAGGGTAGGCCTGATGTGAGAGCGCTCTCCAGCGTACTCCTCCAGGCTATGACACCCTATAGCCACCGCCCGTAGGAAAGTCTAAAGGGTAGCCCAAGTGTGACCATTCAAATTCCCACCAATTCCCTTGAAAGGGTAGGCGAGATGTGAGTTCATCTTCCAGCGTACCTCCTCAGGGTACTGTACCCTGTAGTCATGCCCTACCACAGCTTCCAGCGTACACCTCCAGCGTCTCACACCCTGTAGCCACCGCCTGTAAATTCCTCAAAGGGTAGCTCAGATGTGACGTCTTCCTCCAGCGTACTCCTCCAGGCTATGACACCCTGTAGCCACCCCTATAAATTCCTCAGAGGGTAGGTGAGATGTGACGTCTTCTTCCAGCGTACTCCTCCAGTGTATGATGCCCTGTAGCCCTAGCCTGTAGGACACTCTAAAGGGTAGCCCAAGTGTGACCGCTCAAATTCCCACCAAGTCCCTTCGCAGGGTAGGTGAGATGTGACGTCTTCCTCCAGCGTACTCCCCCAGGGTATGCTACCCTGGAGCTACCCCCTACATATATCCCCAGCGTACTTCTCTAGCGTCTCACACCCTGTAGCCAGCGCCTGTAAATTCCTCAGAGGGTAGGCCAGATGTGAGTTCATCCTCCAGCGTACTCCTCCAGGGTATGATACCCTGTGGTCAGGCCCTACCACAGCTTCCAGCGTACACCTCTAGTGTGTGACACCCTGTAACCACCGCCTGTAATAACCTCTCAAGGGTAGCCCAAGTGTGATCGCTCAAATTCCCACCAAGTACTTTTGTAGGGTAGGCCGGATGTGAGAGCGCTTCCCAGCGTACTCCTCCAGGCTATGACACCCTGTAGCCACCCCTATAAATATCTCAAAGGGTAGGCGAGATGTGACGTCTTCCTCCAGCGTACTCCTCCAGGGCACTCTACCCTGGAGCTACCCCCTATATATATCCCCAGCGTACTCCTTCAGTGTATGATGCCCTGTAGCCCTAGCCTGTAGGACATTTTAAAGGGTAGCCCAAGTGTGTCTGATTTCCTTCCCCAAGTCCCCTCGCAGGGTAGCTGAACTGTGAAGGTTTTTTATCTTCACCAAGTACCCTTGACATTTGTCACATCTCCGCTACCCTTTAGGTTGTAGAAACCGCCCACAAAATTATCATCCCCCCTTGCTTTCCCCCTGTGAAGACAGAGTAGATCATGGGAGATTTTTCTCTCAAAAATAAGATGCCACGGCTTAGCCTCAATAGATCGTAATAACAAGACTACTCTACTATTTACAGCACCGGGTATCATGTCTAAGTCGTATGCAAAGTTTTTAACTCCACGCATTGTAAAATTGCAAGACGTCAGCTAGTAAGACGGACTTTCACCGCCTCACAGGTGCCAACCAGCTAAGATTCAGGGCCAAAGGCCTATTCGTATCCGACTACGATGTGTGGAAATAAATCATCGCGTTCTGGCATGGATTCTGACTTAGAGGCGTTCAGCCATTATCCAGCAGATGGTAGCTTCGCGGCACTGCCTTGTCAGACAGCCGCAAAAAACCAATTATCTGAATCAGCGGTTCCTCTCGTACTAAGCTGAATTACCATTGCGACAACATTCA
>MXAW01000021.1:0-38880 GCA_002554605.1 Helotiales sp. F229 | reverse complement strand
CTTGCATAATGGCTGACGTGTTTACATCATGTGACAGCTAAGCGAAGCTAGGCGAAGGCTCTGGAAACATTCAAGTGGCGATGATTACAAATCCAACATTATATATCTAGATGACGATAGAGACAGCTCCTCGCCGGTGAGGACAAAAATCATGGTATACGACACCTTGCCCGAGGTACAAAAGTTCAGCAGAATCATGCGGGCTATTTATACAGATTTTTGCAACACAAAAATCAAAAGTGAGTTGCTTGTAGCTAACTTCTATATTACTAGTTGACGGCAAGGACTGACGAGGTATAGGACATGTTCTGGAGGTCGAGCAGCATCTTCGCCAGGCAGGGATATTAGTAGAAGGGGTTGTTATAGAACAACTTGATATGGAAACAGCCTTGAGCCAACAGCTGCGGGACATGATTAGTAAGCAGACAGGTGTCATATCTTAATGTTTAGCCACTCGATGAATAATATTGATGTGGGAAAATGGATCATAATCGTTTTGACCCAGTTTTTGAACTTCTTAAGGTCTGATCCACCCCACGGCAGGGTCCCCCTACATCTTTCCGTGCTCGTGCGAAAGCAATAGAGCATACACTATTCGTGATCTGCGTCAGAGGAGCTGGCCTTGTTAAGATAAATCATGTTGGTTTCAGTGGAGTGGTATTGAATTGCCTTGCTAACTACAGTGCTACGCACGCTGTATATATAGGGCTTTACAGTGCCTGAGGCACTGTAAGGCACCACACTAACAGCCTGTAAGACCCCTGTAAAGCTGAACTGCGTTCAGCTCTACAGGCCTCTGTCGCCCTGCCGACTTCAGCTTTACAGGCTTCCTTCGGCGTTACCGACTCAGCTCTACAGGGCCCATAGCCCTGTAAGCCTCAGTGGCAAACCCCACTAATCAACAAATCATCTCTCATAGCCTTCTTCGCTGCCCTCTGCTCCTCCTCTGCGAATTTTCCGTCTCGGTCTGATTCAAGTTGCTCTGGTGGGGTAGTGTCTCTGCGCCGTTTTTCTCGCCCACGGTTTGTTACTCCGCACTAAGCCTTCGCCATCCTTTACTTTCTTCGCTTTGGCTTCGGCATTCTCGAGATATGTAAATAACTCTTCTGCGGAGATATGTACGTTTCCAGTAAGGCCAGGAAATTTTTTGGCAAAAGCTTCAGTGCCGAAATCCTCTAGCCGCAATTGCAAGCTCGCCTGAGGATTAGGAACAAGGTTTCCCATATCGTCGCGGAACAGCTATATTTATTAGCCACCCTTCAAGTTTACCTATGATTCATGGCGAAGATACCTGATCCGTAACTGTTTGCACAGCACATAATTCCCTCTCCCCAGAACTACTGACTACAATCTGTGGACGCCAGACTGAGACGGATGCCTTCTTGCTTCCCTTGTACTCAACGTCGATGCCAATCATGACACGAATGTCGGCATCTGAACCGAGGAGGTACTCATGTGCTAAGCGCGAAAGCTCATGTTTCTTTTGTGAATGGGACAGTTCAACGATGACGCCGGGATATTGTGCCTCAAAAATGTTGAAATGCAATGTCAGGCTGATGTGAACCAAATTCAGTCTCCTTGAAGCGAATTTCTGCTGATGCACTATTTTCTATGTCTCTTGCAAATATCGCTGAAGGACTGCTGCCTTGGCCAATTGTGTTTAGCTGGCCCAAGATTTTTTGCGCGATACGAAAT
Source organism: Helotiales sp. F229 (assembly GCA_002554605.1). Lineage (NCBI taxonomy): Eukaryota > Fungi > Ascomycota > Leotiomycetes > Helotiales > Helotiales sp. F229. The sequence continues at coordinate 37,185 of MXAW01000021.1, read as the reverse complement.
ATGAAACTTTCGTGTAATAAACCGGGCATCCGAAGGACATATAGATTGGCTAGTGGGAAGTAATCGTATCTGCCCTTGTATCAGTCAAGTTGTAGCATAAACACTCGGTCACTTACCGAAGTTTGTGTTGGTAGTGATCCCAGAGGCCGCCTTTTTGTAGCTGACGCTGGAGACTATCGTACTGATGGCCATTCAACGTGAACTTAAGCCAGTGTTCGCCAGGAGCTGGGTGGTGTCCGTCTCTGTGTCGACTAACCTCTGCAAGTACGCGTGAGATAGCTGGTACACTCTTCTCCTCGGTCGCAGGAGGTGTTGGTGGTGAGCTCGTAAAGCTTTGAGGAGGCGTGATTTCCAGTGAATGTGAACTCATTATAGGGAGACGCTGCTGGACGAGCTGATGCACAATAGAAAGATCGTCGCTTTCTGTTGTTTATTATTGAAGTTCTCAACGCAAGTGCCCTGCAACCCCGCTAACGGAAAAGAGTATTTCCGGTCCAAACTCTTTCAAGTGGATTATTCACTAGTTCTCGATTGTCTGAAGATTCAGACAATGCTTAGTAATCAACTGCCCTACCTGCCCCTGCACTGCTGCACCTCAGCAAATATTTCCTCCTGTTTCCCACAACACGCAGCATTTTTGAAGCAACGCATCTTCCGCCATGGGCAATATGACCAGTAAAGTCACTGAACAGCTAGCGCTGAACGTGCGTGGAATGCTGCACGCCCTCCACCTGCCTGAGGTTGCAGAGGACGATTTGCCTGACCTCATATTTCGTCTTGGTCAAGTCAGTAAGTGATGGCAGGCCCGACTTCCGACATGGTGATTGCTAAAACCAGGATCGTTCAAAAACACTGTGTCGAAAAGAATGGAGAAGCAGGCCTCACATCTTGTCCGATTGACTTCGTGTCTTCTAGAACACCGCCCCTTAGTCCTGTACCTACGGGAGATGAAGCAGCTCCTGTTCGCCGAATGTCCGAACGGTTATCTCAAGAGAAAAGGTCATACTCTACTATGCAGACGGCAATCAACGGAAGACGCAAGTTCAAGAGACGAAAGGCTACGGCTCCTGAGCCTACTGAGAGTGATACCGTAACAAGTGAGTCGATCTCTAACAGGCGTACGATTGAAGATTGTACCAGTACCGAGTACGACATCGACGAGGTACTGACTATTACCGACTTGTTCGTCCCTTCCTCATATGAATCTGCAGCTGCAGAAGCCCTTGCGGATGATACCTATCACCAGTCTCCTGAGGACACGCGATTGCCAAATGACGAAGAACGGCTCGATCAAGATAAGGACGATTGTACACAAGTGGTTGATTACGATGATGGATTGAATATACTGGAGGGTTACTTCTCTCAACCGCTTGACTTGGAGCCTCTAGATGGGGCAGTAGCCAGCCATATGCTACAAAATGCAGAGGATGACGACGTCTATCAAAACTCCTCTTCAAATCAGCCTAGCAATTCGGAGCCTTCGCACGACCTTCAATATTTTTCAGACAGCGACTCTCGCGCAACCCAACTTGTGGAAACATCACGAGTGGACCTTAATTCGAAGCAAGGTAATACAGTCAGCCATCTGCAGAGCACCGCTACAGACACTCCTTGGACGAAACGTGGAGTCCTCGACGAATCAGGACATTGTTTAGAGGAATTTTTAATGGCGCTCTCCAGGACTGACGATAACAGTCGTATTCGTGACTCCTGCATTACAGGTATACAAGCCCACCTGCATCCTACAGAGACCTGCGCAGATTATGCGAAGATCTTTTCCAGTATCTCTATGAACTGTGTGAAAGTCAATCGACAGACAGCGAAGCCGACACTTGACATTGAGCAGGAGAGACTTCGAAGTCATGAGAAACAAGAGTTGGAGCGCATTGCCGAGGATCGACAACAAATGAACATGGCGCACTCTGCACGAATTGCCTCGGAAATTCATCTACAACAGTACGCGAATCGCCTGAAGAAGACCTCGGAGAGTACGATTGCACGTCTGGATATCAGAGACCTGGCCGAAAGGCAACTGCTGGATGCCACATCTGAACCAACTGAGCTGACCGGGGAATTCAGAGAGGAGAACGACTATACAAGTGCAATCAGCCACATTCAAAAAGGGATAGCTAATGACACTAGAACCCGCCAGCGCAATTTATGGGAAGAGACTTATTTTTGGCCCATGATCCAGCAACGCGCCAAGATGATCGGACCACTTCCTGTCTTGATCACTCCTCAGGAGAAGATTGCAGCTAAGCAGCTTGTTCTTGCCATGGGATACGGCACATGCAGGGACACCATTTTCAAGTAGACATCTTACTGGAACCTCCTTGCCGAACTTCGCCTTGCGGGGGCAATAGCGCTACTTCTTTACCGCTCTAGTGAGTTCAAGACACATTTCTTCCGTTATACGAAGGAACTTGGCGTGGTACTCGCATGGAATAATATTTTCGATTTTCCACTTCAGCAACTGCGTGTCAGAGTTCTAGCTGAGGAAGGTGATGATTTCTCTGGCAAGTGTGATATCGAAGATAAGCGAATTTTTGAGAGACTTCGGACTACACAATTAGGTGCCTGGGTGAACAACCTCAGCCGTTGGAACTCAGATGAAACAGAATACAATGCTTTCCTCGCTGGTCATAGTATGTTGGCTACGTCCGCAAAGTCAAATAACCATATCCTTCGATATGGCATTAAGGGTAAGCTTGCCTCTAACAAATCTGTCTACGTGGCGATTATACCTTATGAAGGGGATTCTGGGAAAAGGGTTATCGGTACTAAGCCTGCCTCGACGAAGCTTTTCTCAATATCGCCGTTGATTTCCATAGCACCAGGAGACTTCCTGGGGATTTTTTCCGGTAAGCTTCGATATACAGATCAAGCTCCATTGAGATCCATCAAGGGACCTGTTCCGGGTCTTTGGTTGGACTATTCGGAGATACCTGGGAAGCTCAACCAAATGAGGGTAGCTAAATCCGATGAGAAGACTAATGTCTGCCTTGTATGGGAGGGTGTGAATGGGGCCAAGGGGGATAAGTCTTTCTGCCAGTATTGGAGAGTTTTGGTCCTGGCTACAAGAGAAATATTCCCATTCGATCAACTCATTCGACCTCCCTGAATATATATTTACAGAACCCAGCTATGTTGTGTATTTGCTGCTACATATAGTTCTTTTGTGTGGAGGTAAAATGGGGATTTCCTTAACTGGAAACAAATAATACAATCGCATGGTCCCTTCCAAATACAATAGTCCGCACCTATAACGATATAATTCGTGTGTCTACATTTTCTGTTGTGTGGTGTAGTTTGGATAAACTTGTCGCTGCCCTTGTGATCGCTTGACTGATCTTGGGTAGAATTAGTGTGAACCCAGACCATCTGTGCGCACTGTCCAGTAAGAGCATGCCACGCATCTTACATCACGTGCGAAAGGCGAGTGCTAATTTCGGCTCCTCGCTGTCTTCCACCTTCGTGAACATCTCCTTCTATTCTTCTCATCAACGTGCCCCAATATCTTCGGCTGCTTTCTATTCAGACGACACTCCGATTGAAGCCTGATCTGAAGACCTCGGTATCAGACTAGAAATCATCCTCATCCAACTACAGTATTCGATCACCAGTCATGTATCATTTGCTCATAGCCTCATTAAACTTCACTCATCAAAATGGCTTCAAAGACGCTGCAAGTTCTTTTCTTGCTGACCGATCCCTGATCTGGGGATGGATATCAGTGAACTGGCAGGATTTCACAAGCTGGCTTTCACAGCCCTGTATGTCTTCTTCATTCAATATCGTAGGCAAGATACTTGTTCACACCAAAGAGATATCATAGCAATTCTCATGGCCTGGTGGATCACTTTCACGCTCATGAGTACAATTTTAATGACTATGGGTTTTGGTCCAGGAGGCATTTTGTCTGGTTAGTTCTACATGGACATTAGCACATTATTACCGCCTTTTAATCCCTAGTTGCTACGTACGTATCTAATCTTTGCTGGTATGATAGGATCCTTAGCAGCCGCCTTTCAGTCCTGGATGTATGGAGGCTTCACTCCCGCAGCAGGAATTTTCGCAACCCTCACAAGTGTTGGAATGTTAGGTTTTGCCACCCCAATATTTACAGGTGTTGCTGTTCTAACAGCTACGCTTGTGGCAGTTATAACATGGCTTCTTGTCCGTGGATGACACTGTTTAGATAGGTATAAGATAGGAATGAACAAGTGATGGGAATATCGAAAGTGATGGGAAATACACTTGGCTGCTAGGGTGGTAGAACGTCAGAGTAAATCCTAGCTCGAAGCTGCATCGTGAAGCGCGATGGCCATTGATCATACCGCAAGAGAGCGTGTGCAATACGTACCTTTAGTCGTGCTGTCCAATGCAAAGAGAGTCAGGGGCACCTTACTCGAGTCGGAATAATGGGAATGTAGAAAGCAAATTTGATATGGGGTTTCATAGAGATCAAAGGAGTTTTCGATGCTAGTCTTGGTATTGATTCTCCAAATCCGTGATGCACTGTTATTGCGAGTGACATCCATCTAGTCGTAGCTCAAAGGTCTAGAATAGGACAACCTGCTCAAGCTTCTCCAAATTGTTGCCTAGTGCTACGTCGAGGTTATTGACCATGCGCTGTCGCTTGCAGTGTTCTCTTTTTGACATTGCTAGGATGTCAGGAGTTTTATGCAAGTATTTTCTATCAGCCAGCTCCATAAACAACAGTATTCCTGCAGCTCTTCAAAAAATCCAAAAATCCTTCTAGGGTACTGTACCATCCATTAATCCAATGTCTGCCCATGTGAATGGAGAGATTTCGAAATTGAATCAGATGCTGTTCTATTATTAGATCATATCAATCAGAGCATGGAGTTGCTCATTTTCGTGCGCATATTCGGATTTGTGAAGTTCAAATATCTATCATTTTACTTTACCTGACAAGCAGGTATCTCCGACGTTGCCTGTACATAGGGAGCCATTCTGCGGCTGGAGCACAATCTTCAAGATAATCGCAGCAATGAATTTATACCCTAACTTGGGAATGAAATGAACACTTTCGAACGAACATTTCCTTTGCTTTTCCATAACAATCACCTTTTCACATAACAACAAGAACGCACATTCTCTACAGAGATGCTACATCCTCGTCAACTACGATGAAATGGTTGCGACCCAAGCATTATATGTATTGCTGATAAGTCCCCATATTTCTTGATTTGGTCGGGCGTGCCATGATATGGGTATCAACGCTTACACTCAGGTGCCGGGGAGGAGCATCTAACCATTTCATCCCATCTTCAAGGTCCGTCCCAGTCAAACCAATTTTGACCCTGCTTCGCAAACTTCGCAAACTTCGCAACGTACTCAATATCGTTTCGTGGTCCACTCACGTGGGCATTGATTGAAGCTTTTCCTTGAGAATTTTCACATCAATTAACTCCTCTGAGAACGCGGTCGAGAAGCACAGGGATATGGCAGCACGCACAAAGCACCGTGAAACTGACTCCCAATGCGGGACTCCCGTAATGAAGTTCGCCGGCATCTTACCGTTTCCACAAGAACAAATAACTGGTTGACCATTCTCTGTAGACAAAGGAATGCACGAATGAGTGCGGTATTCGCAGCGAGCAAGGTGCGGCCACGATCGACAGCGTTCCACCATCGCAGGCAGATTTTGCTTCCACAATTGCAGTTCATCAGCGTCGACCTTGATGTGGCAAACTTTTTGGCTAGAAAATGCGCTGAGAAACGGGCCTAGTTGCGGCATGAGTCGATTTGTGAGAGGCAGCACTGCGCAGTCAAGGACTACAGTACGATTGCTGAGGTCAAGTTTCAGACTGCTGATGAGGATAATTACATGCACGCCGCCACCTGCAGGGTTGTTGAGGGTGGCGCAGTGTGATTTTTGGCCTTGAAGACCAGTAAAGTGCATGAAAAGCGAAAATAGCGAGTCTCTAAACGCGAAACGAATGTCGCTCTCGGCGCTTGTAGACGTCGGATGAGTCTTCAGCTGGCGTTCCCTTGTGTTGAACATCCCGCCGGCATGTACGTTGAGCCACTGTATCTCAGCTTTCGTCGAGATGTCGATAATTGGCAAGCAGTTCAGGTTTAGGCGTGACAGGTTCCATATGAGTGGAGTCCTGATGGCCAAGAAGACTGGATAGAGATGTGCTGGGAAGCTTTTCCAGATTGTAGCATCCGCTAGTGGCGCTTCGACCTCAATATACAAAGACTTACGAGCGATTCTGGTTCTGCTCTTCATTTTGGTCACAGGTGCGGGGAAGTGAAAGGCGATTGGTATAGATTCTGGACCAACGGTTTCAAGGAATGTACATGGTGATCTCTGGCTTGTCTGTACTGCGCCGCCGCTTTGCAATGCCTTCTGGAGATCATCGGAGAGTATTTGAAGCCGGCAAGTCAGAGTAGTTAATTTAGCAGCAGCGGAGTCAATATTCGCAGAGATCTTACTACTGGCAATAGAGTTTCCTGTGCTCGAAGCCGATTGTCCAGAGCGTGGGAATGGCAGCAGAGAAGAAGTGTCTCTCTGGTTTGGCGGAAATCTGGTGAAGAACACGCTGCTTTCATCTCCCAAAGTTGTCTCAAAGATATTCATCTCCGTTCCAAGTGTGCCCAGGAAAGTGTGTGCAGCAGCTGGGGTGCTTTGAATCCCAAAGGCGACCTTTGCAGCTTCTGGCTCTAGCAACAGCGTCCAGGTCGGGACCAGAAATGACACGATAAGAGCGGAGCTACCGCGCCACCGGAGCTCATCTTCTGTGACGGTGACTTGAAATGAGTGGGTGTTCCGTGTCCCAGTTGTGGAGAGGTTGCCGAAGGAGACCTGCACCACAGAGAAAATGTTCTGCCATCTCTGAGACTGGTAGCTCGGAGACGATTGTAGAACGCAATGCATGATAGGACTCCCAATTTTTGTGGCATCGATGTTTGTGATGACTTTGATCTTCTCCCTTGGAACGATCAAGGTAGCACTTAATATGGGAGGAATATTCTTCCAGCAGCTCAGACCTCCTGGTGTAGCGCCAGGGAAGTTCGATTGCACCGGCGATGATGATAATGTAGGCACCGACAGGACGCCATACAATTTTAGATATAGATATAGCTCCTGAATGTAGTTCAAGCCCATCAAGACCGTGTTATTGGTCTCAATGAGGTCCAGAAGATGGCCCATCATCTTCTCCCAGTCTGTCTCGACGCGACTGCGCACAAAGCGCAGAACGAGGGCGAAGCTACCTCGATGGAAGCGCGGCATTGATTGGTTTGACAGAGACCGTGGACCGAGATTGGAGAGCAGAAACTTAACTTTCTCGTGCCGAAACATGTTAACATACATCTTATGCAGTATCTGAGCCAGCCCGAGCTCGTCCAGATGCAGCCTGACTTGAGTGTCTAGCGCTAGCGATGTTATACCCGCGGCTGTACGTCTCCAGGTCAACTTGAAGTGCATCTGTTTCATTTGGGCGCTGTCATCAGCCGTTCCATAGTTTGAATCCAAGAGCAAGTCGTCAACGGAAGAATATGGCGATGAATTGGCCCAGTACTCGACAGGGAACAGACCCATCAGCGTCGACATCGTCGGGAAATGTCCACACATCACGCTATTGAGATGATCTTGCTGAGACCCTTCTCGCTGTACCAGATACTCAGTGTAGAGACTGGAAGAGCTACTATTGCTTAACAATGGTGCCACAGCAACAAGCAAGTTCAAGGATCCGACATGGTCGATGAGATTAGAGGTATCGATTGAGTTGAATTGTAGCGGCGCGGCGCCCGCTCCGGTGTAATCGGGGCCGTTCAGAACGATTGGATCCCAGTGATAGGAATCGCTATATATATTTGCAGGTTTGATTCTGGTGCTGTTCGCATGCTGAAGCGCATACGAGAAGCTAATCGCGTCGCCTGCGAAGAACCGGATGGTCATATCCTGTGCTGAACTCCGTCGAAATGCCTTCGCCCAGGCTTCGAATTGTACTTGTGCAGCCTTAACGACCTTGAAAGGAAAGTTCCTCTTACACATTGACTCAGAGCTTAAAGGCGAATCCTTGGTTAGTGGGGCGTACGCAGTGGACAGATGAAACCCGAGTAACGGGTCTGTGCCATAGTGGAGAGTGGACGAGTTGGTCACAAACATCGGGTTGATATGGTCTGCCTTTGGTACACCGGCACAATTCTCGTCCGTCGTACCGTAATCCCAAAAATGCTGCCCAAGCTTTGGGGCGTCTGTGATAGCTCTGATACCAGCAGGAGCTGCAGATCGCATTTCGGAAAGGCTGGCTGAGTCTCCCATGCGCGCCTTCCGTGACTTCATATGTTGGTTTCAGTGGAGTGGTATTGAATTGCCTTGCTAACTACAGTGCTACGCACGCTGTATATATAGGGCTTTACAGTGCCTGAGGCACTGTAAGGCATCACACTAACAGCCTGTAAGACCCCTGTAAAGCTGAACTGCGTTCAGCTCTACAGGCCTCTGTCGGCCCTGCCGACTTCAGCTTTACAGGCTTCCTTCGGCGTTACCGACTCAGCTCTACAGGGCCCATAGCCCCTGTAAGCCTCAGTGGCAAACCCCACTAATCAACAGAGCACACCGCCGAACTCCCAACCACAGCCCATAGCTGCAGTTGTTACCAGAACAGAGGATAAGCGCGACAAGATACAACGAGTAGTAGAGTGGTTGAGCAAGTATTGCATCTACTGCGAGCTGGTAGGTGCTCCGACTAAAGGCTCACGCCACTGGTATGAAACTTGTCCACGGCAGCCGCTGTTTGAAGATGGGTGTAGGTATTCGGAGTATATGGATTGGCATGATGGCGTCGATGAGCACAGGGTAGGGAGGTGCTGGAGCTGTAAAGAGGACGTTGACGGCTGTGATGTCCGGTCGAATTTGAAAGTTACATGCCAATACGCCCATGTCATGCTCCCAGCACTATTCATTTTACAGAGGCGAGGGTGGTTAAGGAAGTGGATGGATAGTAAAGGGCACCCGTCCAATTTGGCAGAAACAGATCTGCAGAAGTGGTTGAATGAGCCAAGTGCCGTTGGGAAGAGATTCCGTAGTCGAGCGGTAGAGGCGTTCGAGGCGTATGCTATGGAGTTTAGCAGAATAGAATAAACAACAATACTACAGTAGAACCTTGATATAAGCATCCTGTAGATAAGCATACCTGACCAATAAGCATCAAGTCTTGGGTCCCCTTTTTTTTAGGTGAGCCAAGTAAGCATACCCCGCTAGAAGCATATGCTTAGATAAATAGGGTCCCGATCTATAATACATACCTAATTTTTACCTTGATATGCTTATAAATAAGTCAGATGACGCGAGATTAGTGGTTGAAAGCCTGTATTTACAGGGACCTAGACCTTATAATTATAGTAACTAACAGCCTAAAACTAGATCTAATTAACATTCGACTAATTACTTAATTTTAGGAACTATAACATTCGAGCGCCTAAAATTACAGCGGCTGATAGGCTATGACCCCCTTAGGTTTTTAGGTCTTGGCACCCTTCACATAAGCATACCTCTCTTGTAAGCATACAAATACTGTTCCCGATGCTATGCTTATATCAAGGTTCTACTGTAGCACATTATGGGTTTTACCCTAATTCTTAGCGGTTATAGGAGTTGAATTTAGGGATTAGTAAAATCCGGGTTCCGGATCTAGAGGTTAGATTCAGAAGTTTATTTGCAGAATATTATAGTCTATTGCTGTGAAGATTGCCATACAATTCGGGTGTAGACATTCACGCTTTTAGATGAATAAATTCCTCATTAACGATTGGTTGACAGCTCAAAAGCAACGTTTTTCGGTGTAACCATACTTATTAATATATACCCACTTCCCCCATTTCTGCAATGCAACTTCTTTATTTTTCCACAAGACGCTAATTTGCCATGGCTCCAATACCACCACCAACATTTACTTCTTTCCACACACGCGCGACCCAGGTGCCTTTAGAGATCACCAGTCGGATCATTTATTATGCTGGCCCATATACGTCACTTCTAGGCTATCCAGGTGCCCGTCATGCATCCGTAGCCTACGTCTCGTCAGCTTTTCGAGAAGCCTACCTTGGGCAGAAGAGCGGGTTTGACTTCAACGGCAAACGCGCTGTGCCATATGGGCGACTTCAGAAACGCGACCAGCAATTTTGCCGCCGGCCGCTCGATACTCGACCCACAATCAGGGAAGCCCTCAACTTCCCGGATTTGCAGACTCTCGTACGATTTTTCACTGACGGCCCGGGCCGGCGAGATGCCCAAGCCATTACATTTGGCTAATGCTTGGCTGATATTACATATATCCGCATTGTCTATCGAGACGACTGGGCTGTGCAGAATTGGGAATATGACGTCCGTTATGCCTACGAAGCGTTTGAATTGCTGGTAGCCAACTTCGATCGGATGCGCCTACGACGGTTGCAAATCCACGTCACAAGTCATACGCCGCCATTTAATGTAGACTCCGCAGGAGTCTGGAGCCTCTTGAAGATTCGTGGCTTGCAGACTGCCATCTTGACGAGTCGCCCTGGCGAGATCTGTCCAGCCGTCCACAAAGCTTTGAAAGAACGTCTCTGCTGGCCTGGGTCGGAGCCTTGGAGACCAACCGGCTTGGAAAATCCAGGCCCCGATGATTGGCTTGCTCGTGTTGGCCAGCAAGGGCAGTACGCATGGCTAGACCGGCGGTACAAATTCCTCCACGATCGAGTGACAGTCGACGCTCGCGCTCAAGAGCAGAGGAGGTCATACGCTCGGCGGTATGGGGTGCGGCATCAAGCGCGAGCACGGCGTCACTGGCAGGTGCGACGCAGAGCAAAGATAAAGGGGTGGGCTTTGGAAACGCGGCGCAAAATGGATCCTTTAAATATATAATATTATTATTCCTTCTATGCTTCCTATACTGCTACAATATGGTCGTTCCATTTTGGCTTCCCCGTCCATTAAAGTAGAAAGACGTCCAACACCTGCAGTAGCTCCAGGGGACAAGTGACGACCAGGGTTATGCGCCTTCTCGATATGCTGCCAATGACCAGAGACAAATATATAAAGCAATCACTCCTCCCATCTCATTTCCTGCCCTTTTCGACTTCCACCCACGTTTTTTGGCGATCAACTTACCCTTTTAAAACACATCCTGGCTTTTTACTAGTCGATCACATAATAAAAACCAAGGAATTGAAGCAGTAAGTCTATTAAAACTATACTGCGATAAGTCTAAGGAGTGTCAAACGCATATATAATACCTTGTTGAAAGGTGAACTCTGAAAGCAAAGTATGGGTGTATTGTAGATGCTGACTCAGTAGAACGACTGGACAGAATGCAACTATCGTCCAGTCTTCGCGGCCCTAGCCCAACAAGCAACCCCCGAGAGCAATATCTGCGCTTCGAATAGTAACTGATTTAGCACTGGTTGCGGAATGACCAAATGTGGTTATCTAAAAAGTTTGGAACCGTGAATGCGTCGCCACGCTGTTGCCAGTTACTTCCTTGACAGTCCCGTCCTTATCTTGGTCTACGATGGGCACGTAATAGTCTTTCCCGACACCTTGCAGGATGATTTGACGCAATATGCCCACTAAAAAAGAAAGAGAAGATTCTTAGTTTTGATTATCTGCAAGGAATTAAATGCTCACATTCTCAAATCCTCCATCACCCCGTAAAGTAAATGTGCCAGCTTTGAACTCAAGGATATCGAACCTAAAGGATATATTAACATAAACTCTTTAGAACTAAGCGTAGGTGTAGATAACAGTAGAGCAGAGTTGGTTAATACGTAATACTTACGTGACACTTGCACCAATCTTAGCGTCATAAGAAGTAGTTTCTTTGTCTGACAAGGTACCCTGGAAGGCGTAACCAACATTGCTCATAACAACGTTGTCCTGCGGATCTATTGTACAAATCCGGCCGACTGTTTGTTGTGTAAGGTCTTGGCGGCGCTTTTAAGTAGTATTTTATGTTAATTTAAGTGTTCTTTTAAAGGCTGCAAAATAGGGGTAAACCATACATGAATGTCATTTTTGACCTCGTTTTGGATTATTTTCCGTACCGCTGCAATTGCAGCCCGTATAGCTGGACGAAGAGCGCTTCTCGCAGCGCTAATTAATGCATAATTAGCATTATATAAACACAGGTAGCAGCCATCTTTATCTTTGTTCTAATAAGATACTTTGGAGGGAATTTTTACTTACGGACTAACTGGAACATCAATAGTTACGGAACCAGTATCTGAGTGAACGGTAACGGGCTATATTAACAATTAGTACTTAAATTAGCTTGTATAGAAGCTGGACAAGCACGTACAGTGCGCTTGTGAAGAGCTGGGACCAAATCTTCTACAATATCACCATTGCTCAAGACATTCGTTGCAGTGCCAGGAGCAGCAAGAGTAGTTGAGACCGCGAGGGCAATAAGCATCAAGAATGAAGGTTGCATATCGAATAAATAATGCCTGCGTTTGTGAAAGAGTGCGTTGAATTTTGAAGAGTCGGACTGCTCGACAATAGTATGTGCGTTATGATAGAAAGTAGAGGTTGTTGCGTTTCAAGATAAGTTGAATACTTAACCTGCGGGCTTCATTGCCATTTTTATATTTCTAAAGGCCTTGCTATAATATGTCTAATCTACCCCTTACCTTCGGAAGGAACGATGTACGCTACTTTCTCCCCTACTAGTTAGTATGGACAGTGAGACCCGGGTCTTCATTTTCCTATGAAAGCATAGGCAGGGTTAAAGAAAAGTTAATATATAAACCTTTTGCAAACCATAATCACGCTAAAGAAAAGTCAATTTATATGAATTCAAGTGACTAGTTCTCAACCTTTTCAAACTATCCTTAAGTCTTAAAGTATTCATAGTAGCTAGAGGCTATATTCACCTTCTTTGACCTCGGCTTCCCGGTCTTAGCATATTTTCTAATCAAGGCGAAAACAAGGGTTTACTAGTACGAGTACATTTACGCGAGAATCCCACTAGTGGCCTCGGCCTCCGCGCCTAAGTCTGGCTTTAATTGCCTTTAACTTTCCGACTCTTCCTTACTTTTTATTGCCTTTAACTTTCCGACTCTTCCTTACTTTTTATTGCCTTTAACTTTCCGACTCTTCCTTACTTTTTATTGCCTTTTCTAAGTCAGCGGCATACGAGCCCCCCTAGTGCATTAGCAAACTCTAAAGAGCATAGTCAGCAATCCCGGCCGGGAGAGGAGGGCCAGGAAGCGGAAGTTGCCGTCTGAATTTGAGGATGGCATATATCGGGATTTTAGTTCAGGGTTCAGGGGAAGGAGACGGAGGGTCACGAAGCGGCAAAAGAGGATGCCGAGGTTTGAAGACGGTGGAGTGGTAATAGGAAGCAGTCAAGATGATGGTGTGGCCCCGTCAAGCAGCCCCGCCTGTTTTGAGTTAGATTAGGAGAAGTTCAGGGAGGGTTGATGATCTACTCCTTATTCTCAATTGAATCCGACTCAACTTTATTTACTCGCCCATTCATTGGTCGCCTTGCCGAAGCCACAAGAACAGGAGGGGATAAACCTTTCCATAAGGCTACCCGCAAAATCGCGCGATTTAACCGTAAGTGCTAAACTAGAATAGGTTTAGCGTGTCCGCGATTTTGCGTCCGCGATATTGCGGGGTAAGAATAGCGGTCAGTTATTTATGTCAATTCTAATTCAGACGCTATAAACTGCAATTGACTAATATTGGACGTTGCTATTATGCCCAAACAGTAGAACCATGAGCCAAAAAGGGCGTGGTCACTCAACCCTAAACAAACAGGTTATGCAATTAAGACTAATACTCCAGATACTATAAACGCTACTGATTACAAATATATACTTTTTATTATTCTACCTCGATGCGTTGGCTGGTAATACCCTTTTGAAGTTGGGAACTTCGTGGTCGATTTCGGGGTGGCTCGCTTAATTTTCCCGATTGAATTTTGAACGTAAAACTTAACCCTTTTCGGAATTTCGGTCGGAAAACTAAGCGGTTTCGAGGCTAGCGCCGTCTGAAACAAGACGTACTTGAACGTCAACCTCTGGAATGACCCACTCAATACAGACCTATAAGATTACAGGAACAATGTCTACTTCTGCCCAGTCTACTCGAGGCCGCAAGCCAAAATACAGCTCTCAGGAAGAGCGGCGCCAAGCTAGAAATGCTAGGGACCGAGGGAAATACCAGCAAAGGCAACTCATAAATCGAACTACAGCATTCCAGAATGTCTTCCAAGCAGCTCCTGGGCCGGTCCGAAACCTGCAAAATCCAATACAACTCAATGATGATTTCCCTCCCGCCTATCCCCGTGATGTCCAGTCTCCAGCAGGCTATGATGACGGATTCATTCCTCTGCAAATTGACGATGAGTTTGAAGAACTCCTTCTGCCACCGAGTCCATCTCTAGGTTCAGCTTCTATGGATATATCAGAAGTTGAATCTTGCGAATTGAATGTAGAAGACCCTATGCAAGAGGGGGAGGATGCGGGTGTTCGGGACATTGACGACCTAGGACCAGATGTGGACGAGTCAGAAGTTGGAAAACTCGCTGTCCGATTGGCTGATCAACTCATTCAATTCCACGGGTGCTGCCGTGACTGCCATGAGCATTCTAACAGAGAACACGTTGACGAGCACGAACTGCATCGTGGCTTGCAGACTTTCCTTGATGAGTCTGAAGACGAAGCATTGTCTAGCTGTCCCGACGTACTAGGTTCAAACCAAATTGCACCCCACGATGATGACTTGGCTGGTTCAATGACAGCTGCACAAAAGCGCTGGGTATTTAGTGGAATCCATCCGGACGATCCCGAGGAAGCTCCCGCGCATATTTGTCTCCAAGAAGGGGACATGCCATGTCAGACAGCCCAGGTGACGTTTGATGTCGACAGTATTACTGGATTTTGTCCCAGTTTGGGAGTTGCAAGAGGTGGCATCCGGTGGAATTTTATGCAAATGCCAGTTTCCGATCTCCAATCCGGTTTACACTTGGCTCGCCGGCGAGTCCAGTTTTTTGACAGCCATGGGCATTTCCATTCCGTCCGGAGATCAGTCCATGAGATCCCACACTACACCCTAGGCCGGTTGATTGGCTTTGAAGATGTCTCACTCTACCTCCTCTTCCCCCGTCTCTACCGAGAAGGTCAGCAGAGCAGCCGCCTACCTCAAGAAATCCCCCTTATTATGGCGAACTATGCGGCTCCCCTAAGCGAAATGACCCTGGATCAGGGGGGGGATGCACGGACCAGTCCACCATGATAAGTTCACCATAATATGTGCTTCTCAGCGCAGGTAGGTGACGTCTGTTTTGGCTTCATCGTCTTCTGCTACGGCTTCGGGCTGCCCCTAGACGGACTATGAGCGACGGGATTCTCTACCGGCCGGAGTGGCAGGTGCTGCTCTGCACCCAGTGCGGGTTTTGTTTACGGCCCGGACGCAGCGTCTGGCTTCGACACCTCAGGCAGAAGCCACACTGCCTGCGAGGTGCACCGCTGAAGGCTCTCGTCGAGCTGTTTGCAAGCTACGGCCTGCTGGCCCCGGAGCAGGTGGCCGTGCCGACCCAGGCAGTTGCTGGGCTGCAGCTCCATGACGGCTTCCAGTGCCTGACGTGCTCGGAAGGCCTCACACAGAGCCTCCAGACCATCCAGCTGCACGTATCCAAGGCGCACCAGCAGAAGCCAGCATTACACAAGAAGAGTCCCCTCTGGCGGGCGTGCAAGCTGCAGACCTTCTTCGCCGAGAAGCAGCATATCCGGTATTTTGTGGCGGATGACGCCGAAGAAGCTGCAGGAGCCCTACCTCTTATGCGAGGCCCCTTTTGCGGTCCAAAAGGGGGGCGCGGACCACCTGCGGCTCTATGCCCCCCCGGCGGGCACGGACTTACATTCTAAAAGGTTACATCCTAAAAGAGGTTAACGGTAGGTGACATTTCTGCTTGTGTACGCCTACCAAAAGGCCCTGTTTGGTTGGTTTTGTCGTAACTATGTCGCTAAACCTTGTCTACAACCCGATCCACCAGGTAATCGTGTGCCGGCGCTGCCAAACGTGCCTAATACCCCGCCAAAGCAATGTCAAGCGACACTTGCGAGGCGAGCCGCATCGTCTGCTGGGTCCGGCTTTAAAGGCCCACTTAGCATATATCGATGCGTTAACGCTACGGGACCTAAAGACGTTGAAGAAAGACAGGCCTAAGAAGCCGGTTACCCCAATTGAGCACCTCCCAATCCACGCGGGGTTTCGCTGTCTCCTCTGCCCCCTCAAGGAGCCCTTCTACACGATCCGCCTCCCGCGAATGCGGGACCACATACCTAGCCATAACAAGAAAAGTGCAAAAAAGCATAAGTCAACACCGTTATGGGAGGCTTGTCTTCTCCAAACCTACTTTGCTAATAATGCCCTGATCATTTATTTTGCTATTCTCAAAAATATAAAAGCGCCGGACCCGGCCCATTCAACTATACTAACTAAGCCCAAAAAGGAATTGTTTAAAAAATTAAAAAAAGATTACAACAATATGAAATATGATCTTAACAAGCAAGCAACTATAATCCAAAATATTAAAGATTCAAGATCAAAAAAGGTGCCATAGCTACACGATTTAACGCACTTTCCATCCCACATAATTACGCTAAAAAACAAGAAGATCTAAAGCTCATACAAACTGCCACCAAAAAAAGATCTTAATACAAATAGCAAAAATGCTAAGAATCCTAATCTCGTCCAAATCCTAATTGCAGCGAAAGCTGTCTTAAGAAACGCCTACCGGTTATGCAGCAACACTTCGCCAAACCGGAAAATAACATAGCAGCGGGCCAATATCCTAAATAAATTCTATACTAAAGCGTCGGGCAATGCAAATAGGTTCCGATATTTCAAGAATGCATCAACCCTAATCACCTACTTCACTACTATAAAGCAGCTATTAATGTACTACTACCAAATAATATATTATGAAAGTGGTCATTTTACCCAAGTCCAGCTAAACCAGACTCTACCTGAGGATATTATCCAACCAACTGCTCAACAAATCCAGGCCATAAATAAGATTATGAATGCATTAAATCTTGAGGATAAGAAGGAAGCTGAGCTGGCTTTGAAGCCAGTGTATTAGATAGTATTAGCAATATGGTAATAAATATTACCATATATTGATATTACCGTATCATATGATATTGTGGCCGTATCATATCCCAAAATCTCATATGGTCACCGTATAATATCACAATCCGTAATATGGCCATATATGACCATACTGAGGCCGAAAATGTACCTGATTTTCATGGCTCAATAAGTAAAACAGAGGTCAAATATCTGCCTTCAAGGCAGCTGGATATTGTCACGATCACGTGGGGGGAAATAGGCACCCGTAAGCCACCGGAGGCGATTATAAGGTCTAATAGAAGCTCATGACATGTGATCTCAAGCCATGTGACTCAATTACTCCGGTCCAACCCTAAAGGAAGTGGACTCATCGGAGCGGCCATCTGTATATGACTTGCTCAGTTCCCAGTTCTAATCTTCCTCTCTTTAGAGCACGTCCTGTTAATATATCAACAGAATGGCTTTACAACCTTTTGATATACTTTCTGAATTTGATGGCGAGCCATTCGAGACTCCCGATTCGCCAGTTCTTAATCGTACACTATCCTCTCCTTCTATAACTACCTCGGCAACTACGAAAAAGCGTTACTCGAAAGTCTGGCACCATACACCTGTTGACCGCAATGAGGTTACTCTCAATGCAAAGGGGAAGTCAATATGGCGCTGCAAGCACTGCACGAAAGAGTATCTAGAGTCTGGTGGAACAACTGTTATTGCAGGCCACCTAAAGGACCAGCATAACATTGATATATCCTCTACTCAAGAAGCTCGAACTGCATTGATGCAAGCCAACATCGCCGACGCCTTTGAGAAAGCCCAGCAAACCACCAATTATAAACGCCGCTGTCTCTCCTCGATTGCAACTCACGATTTAGATCCTGCTGTTATCGAACAACTATACGTACGGTGGATCACAACCTGTAGCGTCTCTTTCCGCATGGCAACGCTATCAGAATTCAGGGCCTTACTTTGCTACCTTAACCCAGAGATCGACAACTGGCTACCGAACTCTATTTCAACAATACGCTCTTGGACCTTGCGGACTTACGAGACTCAGAAACATCGAATCAAACGGGAGGTCCAATCAGCTCTCTCAAAAGTTCACTTTACCGTTGATCTCTGGACCTCTCCCAACGCTCTTGCGATTCTTGGCATGATTGCACACTATACATCCGAATCTAGCCAATTAGAACACTCCGTTCTTGCCTTACGAGAACTCGACGGCAAGCACTCAGGGCAGAATATTGCAGGTTGTATCATGCAAGTCATTAACGACTATGGGATTGCCTCAAAAGTGGGTTATTTCATGATGGACAATGCAGACAACAATGATACAATGATGGAAGCTCTTTCTATACGTACGTATAACCAGTTTATAGGTCGTAAAATAAGGTTTATAGCCCATTTATGTTCTGTAACCTCTGCTAACTGGCCTGTTGAATAGTATTGCTTGATCAATATCAAATTGTCTATAACGCAGAACACCACCGCCTTCGCTGTAATGGCCACATTATCAACCTGGCAGCTCAATCCTTTCTTTTTCATACCGACGACGAAGCTCTTGCAGATGAGAACAATGCTAGTCTCTTGACAACACCCACGGAACTCGAGATGCAACAATGGCGACAGAAAGGCCCACTTGGAAAGCTGCATAATATTGTGGTCTACGTCCAACGGAGCACACAACGCATAGCCAATTTCAGAGAGCTTAGTGGTGGCCGTAACCTTGTACGGGACAATTCTACTCGCTGGAACTCTTGGTATGCGATGATCAGTACTGCAACAAAGCTCAAGACTGCTATCAACCTCTTTTGCCACCAATATCAAGAGAACAACGACGACATATTGTCAGAAAAGGACTGGCAAGATTTGCAAAAGCTCCAGGACTTCCTGTTGTTCTTCTACGATGCCACAGCAGCTACTGAAGGTCACAATGCGACTATTGATAGAGTATTGCCGACAATGGACTTCCTCCTCGAGCAGTTCGAGGCTGCAAAGGAAACATATACCAACGACCCCTTTATGAGTCCTTGTTGCAATTCTGGCTGGGCTAAATTGGACAAATACTACAGCTTGACAGAGAGATCGCCGGTTTATATTGCCGCCTTAGTATTATCTCCACAATGGAAGTGGGACTATATTGACAACAACTGGCCTGAGGACTGGCGAGCAGCTTGTCGGAAACAAATGCTGGATTTCTGGACCAAAGAATATAAATCTACTGCGATTGCAGTCCCTACTCAGGCGTCAGATTCGGCCAATCAGGTCAAGAACTCCTTCCACAAGTGGACTCAGCAGAAGAAGGGAACTAGCCTTGATCAGGACGAATATACGAAGTATCTTCTGGCTCCAATAGTGCCAGAAGTGACGGATCCACGGTCCTGGTGGCTTGAACCTACCCAGAAGAAGTCTTACCCAGCTCTTTCTATTATGGCCTTAGACGTGTTGTCAATTCCTGCGATGTCAGCGGAGCCAGAACGCCTGTTTTCGGGTGCGAAAATCAGTATTACGGACCGTAGGAACCGCTTGGGCATTGAGAGTATTGAGGCGATTGAGTGCCTCAAATCATGGCTTGGCCAGGGCAGTAGGGTAGCTTTTGCTGACCATGCTGTGGATACAAGCGGAGAGATCCTATAGGCTATGGCTTTGATTTAAGGCTAGCGTTATGTAGCTACAACCATTTTCCATTGACTTATTAGCATCACGTGAATTATATTGCCGTGCATATTACCATATATGGCCCATATCATATTAGCCTCATATGATATGACCAAGGTTGAGGCCATATCATATATATATATGATATGGCCTCCGAAAATTTGACCATATATGGTAATATCACACTATCTAATACACTGTTTGAAGCACGCTATTCGGCGACTGTACTTGGCCCTATCCATAATTCCTATCCATAATTCCTAAATGGACTTAGGGTCAAGTCCGTTTATTTCCCCATACAACCCATTAGCGTGGATTTGCCGAGAGGGTCAAGTCCATTTACCCAAGTCCGTTTATTAGGGTTACGCCCAAACGAGGTCGGATGCGGCTCAAACTCGAGTATGTGTTGGCCCCAGCATATGCGACATCAGCCCCGTTGAGATTTCCACCAGAACCCCATTAGAAGGCCAGTTTTACAAAGAGATAGTCGTCGTCGTTCATTTTTGATGGGGGAAGCAGGTGCACAGGCCAAGTCAGCCCAAACGTCGATCGCAAGCATAAAGTAGGTATAAACGTACAAATGCATAAAATGGGAAATTGCGCCAGCCATCACGCGTACAGGGGCAGAGCGTGGATTTACAACGCGGCAAGGAAAGCGACGTGTAGAGTAGTTTGAACAACGTGAGAAATAGAAGATTTCCAACCGAACGAATCAAGTTAATTTGATACGCATTCATAAGATGGATCCATTTATCCATTTCCCAGCGCAGGGAGTTGTTGTGTGTTCCGAATGCCAGTATGCCGTGTTACCCAGTCATATCGATGCCCATTTGAAGGATGAAGGGAAGCATAAGGCCGTGAAAGCCGATCGAGAATATATCGTGCGGGCAATCCAAGGCATTCCGGGTTTGAAGACCAAGAGTATGGAGTTGAATCATTTGGTATTTCCACCAGCGAGTAACCCCCCCATTCCCACATTACAACAGCCCAGGAAAGACGGATTAAAATGCCAATTGCAAGACACGAACGGTAATCAATGCCAATACATTGCATGCCAAGTACGGAAGATCCAAGAGCATTGCCGTCAAGTACATCATTGGGAGAATCCGCAAAAGAAAGGCCGGCCAGAGACAGGGAGGGAGGTGCAAATGCCGTGGAGAACCGGTGTCCATTGCCAGCATTTTTTCGTCCGGGGACCGGGGGCACAGTTTTTTGAGGTTCAAGCAGCAGGATCCAGTCCAGCAATGCCGTCCGGAGACGTCGATTTGGAGGCCATTAAGAAACGGTTAAACCAGGAGATGCAAGAAGCCGACGAGGAGCAGCGTCGTCAGATCACCGAGCCCGAGGAATCCAGAGAACCAAATCCGTGGTTATGCCGCATGGGTTGGGTTGAGCATTCAAAAGGGTTTGATCGGGAGGAATTGCGAGCATTAGTTGCACCCGTAAAGGACAACGAGCTAGAGTTGGAAGTGTTATGCAGAGCATTTAATTGGTTGATTCAAGATGCACAATATCATTGTGTTCGGAAGGTAGTAGGGCTCGAGGCGTTATTTGAAGCGAATAGAAAGGAGGTGGACAAAGAGGTCCAGATGCCGTTTGACAGCTGGATGGACATTACCACCGTGATGCGGTATACGGAGGTATGCCGGCAGTTGATGTGTTACATATTCCGCTCGAGAGACATTGAGCCCGAGAAGCGGCCGGCGTACGAGTTGACGGAGAGGCAGCAGATGGCCATTGACGACGTGTGGACGAACGTTGAGGAGTTTGTGTGGTGGAAGGAGGAGCAGGAGGGGGATTTGGGAAGAGGGGAAGAGGAGGAATCGGACGAGGAGATTGAGTGGATGGGCCGGATCCAGCGGCAGATTTTACGGTTGTGGATTGCGTTGTTGAACCAGCCATTGCAAGACGACGAGTACAAGAGTGTGTTGATTAGTGGGTTGGCCATTTTGGGAATGCGGGAAGACGATGGGTGGTTGGATGCCGAGGATTACACACCCAAATATTCGGCCGTGATCAAGTTGGCCCGGTTGATGGTGGTTCAAGAGGCGTACGAGCGGCGACGGGAAGCCATTGCACAATACGAGGAGCGTGGTTTAAGTCCAGCGAAAGCCAAGGAGAGAGCATCAAGCCATTATGTTTTGACCCGGGGTTTAGTTCGTTCGTTCATGACCATGGCCCACGATGGCAAAGATCCCAAGCCAATGCAGTGGTTATACCGTAGTCGGTCGTACGGTTTCAAGATTCGGTACACCACCACCGCCGAAGGGAAGATCCAGTGGATTGGGGATGATATTTTATATATCAAGGTCCGGTTTAGCATGAGCCAATTCCGGGGTATGATTCATGGGTTGGTTGGGGAGGCAAGAGAGGAGTTGTTTGAGAAGTTGATGGTGGTACGGGTGAGTGGAGACCGAGAAGTGGATGTGAAGCAGGTGCCACCGATCCATTGGGACAGAATGGTAGACCAGCCGTCCGAGACCCGGGTGGGGTGGTCGTTTTTAGACGACGAGCGGAATCAGTTCGCAGCATGCAAGCAGTGGTGGTTGTACGAGAGGATGTATAAGGAGGAGCAGTTGAGAGGGCAGTTCATCGACAGTGCGGGGAGGTTGAAGAGGGAAGCCGTAGTCGCGTATCAGCGTCACGTGGAGCAGTTCCAGGAGTTATTGTGGGTTTTGATGCATTTATGCGGTGGTCAGCCAGCCAGAGCACCGGAGTTGTTGGGAATGCGGTGGAAAAACACGGCGTACGGTGGAGTACGGAACATTTTCATTGAGGAGGGTTTGGTTGCGTTCGTGGCCACGTACCATAAGGGGTATCGGAGTAGTGGAAATATCAAGATCGTGCACCGGTATTTACCCCGAGAGGTTGGGGAGTTGTTGGTATATTATTTGTGGTTAGTGTTGCCGTTTTGGGAGAAGTTGCAGTTCCAGGCGACGGGGAAACCGAGCAGCAGTCCATTTTTGTGGGGAGATAGCCAGAAGAAGGAGCACCGGCAGTGGACAGGCCCAAAGCGGAAGCGGCAGGATTCCAAGGAGAGAGATGATCAAGGAGACGAGGGCGAGGGCGAGGGCGAGGACCAGATGGGTCAGAAGAGGTTGTTAGCCCAACGGCAGTCCCATTCGTGGACGTCGGAACGAGCCCGGAAGATTTTGAAGGAAGCAGGGTTAAGATTCATGGGTGTGGATGGGTTTGGTATTGCAAGTTACCGCCAGATTGCCATTGCCATGTCACGCCGGTATTGTCGCGAAGACCGATTTGAGGACGAGAAGACCAAGTTGGAAGAGGGTGATGGATGGGATGAAGACAATGCGGATGGGGACGATCCATGGGATTTGCAAGCCGGTCACGGGACCCATATTGCAGGCATGATTTATGCCCGGGAGTTGATGGAAGGGGACAATTCCATCATCAGCCGCCGTGAGAAGTTCCGCCGCGTTAGCCACGTATGGCATTGTTTTTTGGGGTTTCCATCAGCACATCAAGGCGTTGGGATGAGTGGGAGAGCCAAGAGAAAGCGGCAGGTGTATAAAGAAGAGATGCAGGATGCATAAATGGCCTGGTGAAAGCGATTACGGGGTGTTGACATCCATGCGGAGTTGGAGAAGATGTTGGGGAGCGAGGCCCGGTTCCGTGGATTGCAGGAGCCCGTGTTGGAAGCCATCATGAAGCACCAGAGCCCCATTTTAGGCGTGATGGCGACGGGGGTTGGGAAGACATTGTTGTTCCAGTTACCAGCGAAGAGTATGCATTCCGGCACCACCATTGTCATCAGCCCATTGGTTTCATTACAAGAGCATATGGTGGAACGATGTCAGCAATTAGGCATTTCATGTGTGAAATGGGATCCCAGGCAATGCCATTCCCCCAGCCAGATTGTCATCGTCACCCCGGAGTCAGCCGTCAGCAAGACATTTGGGACGTTTTTGGACCGGTTGCAAGGGTTGCATCAGTTGGACCGGTTTGTATTCGATGAATGTCACACGGTTTTAGACAGTACCCCCGAATTCCGTCCGAAGATGAGGCGATTAGGCGAGTTAGTGGAAAGGGGGGTGCAGATAGTTTATTTGACGGCGACATTACCACCACATGCCGAGCCAGAATTCATGAATATCATGAAGATCCGGGCCGAAGACGTTCATATATTCCGAGCGCCCACCAGCCGCCCCAACATTGCGTATTCCGCGGTTGAGTATGAGGAGGATGAGTTTGGGAGAGGGGATATTGCAGCCGTTTGCAAGTTGGTGGACGAGAAGTTGGAAGAATACGCCGCACCAGCCAAAATCATTATATACAGCAGCAGCATTGTCACCACCCAGGAGGTGAGCAGTGCATTGGATTGCCACGCATATTACCGAGATATAGGTGATGCAGCAGTTAAAGACGAGATCCGGAAGGCGTGGGAGAGTTCAGATGGACGTGTTATTGTTGCCACCAATGCATTTGGATTGGGCATTGACCGGCCCGATGTTCGGGTAGTGATTCATATTGGGCCCATTTACCAGTTGCGGAATTATGGTCAAGAGAGTGGACGAGGCGGGCGGGATGGGTTAAGGAGTCAAGCCATTATTATGATGCCCGTTGGAAAGCAAGAGGCATTGCAAAAGTCGCATGAGCAGGCGCAAAGACAACCGCCCAAGTTTCATATTGCCATGACGGCGAAGGAGAAGGAGAGGATTGAGAGGGAAAAGGTTGAGCGGTTTATGAGTGGTGCCAAGTGCCGGCGGATTTATTTGGATCAAGAGATGGATGGGAGGATTGATCGGGTGAGGTGTGAGGACGAGGAAGAGCGTTGCGATGTGTGTTGCGAGAGTGATGCCACGATGGAAGCATTGGAGGCGAAGCGGCAAGCATATGTTGAAGAAGCCCGGAAGGAGCAGGAGAAGCAGAGCCGGTCGATGGATAGTGCCATTGATATCCCATCCAGCAGCGTTCGAGTTGCCGGCGTCCCCATGAACAGATTCGACAGCAGCAATGGTCCATTTCCCAGTTCACCCCCAGCATATTCACAGAGCAGCACCGTGAGTTTTGATCGAGGGTTTGCGGCAGATCCGATCAGTTCAGCAGAACGGGAAGAGTTCCAGTCCCAACAGATCCAGCGGCAACAGCAACGATTGCAGGTTCAAGCACATCATCAGCAAGAAGGCCATGACGTATGGGATTTGGAAAATCGATTGGATATGTGGGTTGGCAAGTGTCCATTGTGTTACGTTCGGAAGTGTGGCGGCCGTCAGGTTGATATCCGGCATACATTTGAAGAGTGCATGGATGAGAAGCATGAATTGGTTTGCAAAGAAATCCAGGCATTACAAAGCGTTCATTTCCAAGCATATGCCAGTTGTTATGATTGCGGAGTTACCCAGCAGATTTGTATGCAATGGGAGGAGATTTACGAAGGGGACCGAAAGTTTCGGCAGATTCCGGGGGGAATATGTCAATACGAAGGAATTGTCCGACCAGTCATCGCAGCGATTTTAGTTGCAGGGCCGTCCGAGGTGTTAGATCAAGAGGTTTGGTCATATATGCGAGCGAGGGGTATTTGGGGATTGGACGAGTGGTTAGACCAGGAGGAAGAAGCAGAAGTTAAGAAGGGAATGTTGAGATGGTTTGGCGAGAAGGTTATTTGGGGGACCATGGAAGCCAGTGTTTTATTACAGGTGTTTTATCGGTTGACGGTTGGGTTAGAAGAGTGGAAAAGGTTTTAAGGGAATAGGCATATAGAAGAGCATATCAAAATCAAGGCGTTTTTTAAGAAAGGAGACGGCGTAGTAGATTTTGAAAGGTATTTATTAGAGAGTTAAAAATCCGGGCCAAAGCCATTAGCGCGAGGCAGGGGAGAAGGAGAGGATAATAAGGGTTGATAATAGTTAATAGTTAAAAAAGAGGGAGGATAATTCAAGAAGAAAGTAGTATTTAAATAAATAGGGTTGGTTATAATATCAAGTAAAATATAAAGAGAAAGAAGTAGGGAATAATTAATAAACGAGTAAAAAGAGTAAAAGTTAGAAATAGAATGAACGAGAGTTATAAAATATAATTAAAAAGAAAAGGAAAGGAGATAAGGAAATAGGTAAAGTTAAAAAAAAATAACAAAAAAGTAAGAAGGAGAGTTATAATAAGATATTGAGTATGGAATAAGATAAGAAATATAATAAGAAATAAAGAGAATAAGGATTAATTTCGGAAAAAACAGAAAGATTAAAAAGTAATTTAAGGTTTTGAGGTTATATTAATATGTATATTTAAAATTACAGTTTTAATTATTATACAAGCTACCTCTTATGCGAGGCCCCTTTTGCGGTCCAAAAGGGGGGCGCGGACCACCTGCGGCTCTGTGCCCCCCCGGCGGGCACGGACTTACATTCTAAAAGGTTACATCCTAAAAAGGGTTGACGATAGGTGACATTTCTGCTTATGTACGCCTACCAAAAGGCCCTGTTTGGTTGGTTTTGTCGTAACTATGTCGCTAAACCTCGTCTACAACCCAATCCACCAGGTAGTCGTGTGCCGGCGCTGCCAGACGTGCCTAGTACCCCTACCTCTTATGCAAGGCCCCTTTTGCGGTCCAAAAGGGGGGCGCGGACCACCTGCGGCTCTATGCCCCCCCGGCGGGCACGGACTTACATTCTAAAAGGTTACATCCTAAAAAATATTAACAATAGGTAACATTTCTGCTCATGTACGCCTACCAAAAGGCCCTATTTAATTGGTTTTATTATGACTATGTCGCTAGACCTCATCTACAACCCGATCCACCAAATAATCATATGCCGGCGCTACCAAACATGCCTAATACCCCGCCAAAGCAATGTCAAGCGACACTTGCAAAGCAAGCCGCATCATTTATTGGGTTTGGCTTTAAAGGCCCATTTAGCATATATTAATGCGTTAACGCTACAAGACCTAGAGACATTGAAAAAAGACAGGCCTAAAAAGCCGGTTACCCCAATTAAGCACTTCTTAATTTACGCAAGGTTTTGCTATCTTCTCTGCCCCCTCAAAAAGCCCTTCTACACAATCCGCCTCCCACGAATGCGGGACCATATACCTAATCATAATAAGAGAAGTGCGAAAAAGCATAAGTCGACACCGTTATAAAAGACTTGTTTTCTTCAGATTTATTTTGCTAATAATGCCTTGGTCATTTATTTTGCTATTCTTAAAAATATAAAAGCGCCAAACCCGGCCCATTTAATTATATTAATTAAGCCCAAAAAAAAATTATTTAAAAAATTAAAAAAAGATTATAATAATATAAAATATGATTTTAATAAGCAAGCAATTATAATTCAGGATATTAAAAATTCAAGATTAAAAAAAATGCTATGGCTATACGATTTAACGCACTTTCCATCCCACATAATTACGCTAAAAAACAAAAAGATTTGGAGCTTATATAAACTGCCATCAAAAAAAGATCTTAATACAAATAACAAAAATGCTAAAAATCCTAATCTCGTCCAAATTCTAATTGCAACAAAAGCTATTTTAAAAAACGCTTACCAATTATGCAATAATATTTTGCCAAATCAAAAAATAACATAGCAGCAAGCCAATATTCTAAATAAATTTTATACTAAAACATTAAGCAATGCAAATGGGTTCCAGTATTTCAAAAATGCATCAACCCTAATCACCTACTTCATTATTATAAAGCAGCTATTAATATATTACTATCAAATAATATATTATAAAAGCGATCATTTCACCCAAATCCAACCAAACCAAACTCTACCTGAAAATATTATTCAATCAATTGCTTAGCAAATCCAAGCCATAAATAAAATTATGAATGCATTAAATCTTAAGAATAAAAAGAAAGCTAAGCTGGCTTTAAAGCACGCTATTTGGCAACTATACTTGGCCCTAATTTGCCATACTATTAGCAGCATGCCATTCAAATCACCCGTTTTAAGTTTTTGCGCCATGCTAAATAGGAAAGTCCGTAGGAAAGGCCAAGGATTATAAAAAAAGCCGGGGAATTTCAATAGCCACTTATTAGCTTTAACCTAAATTGCTTAGCTCATGCTCTTTAATTATGCTTATTTTCAAAAGCAAGGCAACAAAAATCAAATTCCCGTTTTTTTTGCCAAAATTTATAGAAAATTCTTTTAGCAGCTGGCGAAAACGCCATTTGGCCATATTCTGCAATAAAAACTATATTTATTCAAAATTGGGAAGGCTGCAATTGCAAAACACCAAGCTCAATAGCTCTTAAATAAGCAAACAATAAAATATCGCGAAATAAAATTGCAAATATCGCAAATCTCGGACTTAGTAATTTCTAAATATTAACAAGCCCATGCCCTGCTTTATAACAAACTCCTATTCCAAGCCAAAAACCTAATCCCAATGAAATCATAAAGGCTAAAGGACAATCTGAATCTAAAAGATTTTGGAAGCTCATGGCTCTGTCATCCCAGCAATGCCAAGTTCCTAAAAAATGCTAAGCTCGCTCTCTTTCAATAAATCCAAAGCAATGCTAAGCTTCAGGCTATGTTTTTAATAAAAGCTAAAAACGGGAACATAATCTTATATTCTAAAGCTATGAACATTTACAAGGCATACGCCCAAAAATTCCTTAAGCAGGTCCTTATGCTATTTCATATCTTACCAGGCCTGCCACTGCAAGAACCCAAATTGCTATTAATCATATAGCAAAATAATGCTTAATAGCGCCATTTATTAATCTAGGAAAAGCTGGTTATGATTTACATTTAATATTATAAGGGTCAACAGCAATCCAGCGCATACAAAAACAACATTTGCTTTTTACTTAAAGCAATTGAGGATCTGTTGCTTTCGTATATTGCATATGTCTTGCCCTTAAAACAGCTATTCCTTCAACAGCAAACTTTAGGTGCTCTTATTTTTCATATCTTTAGGCTAAATTAAATGGGATAATATGGGCTAATAAGACACTTTTGGCCTACCTAACCAAAGCATGCACTTATGCCAAAGTGCCATGCTTACATACATTTAACTAGCGGCAATTTGCAGCATTAATCATTAAAAAAAAGTTTTTCATTAAAAAGCAAGCAAACTTTAATCTTAAAAAAAGCGTAAAAAAAAATATTAAAAATAAGCTAAATTTTATTATATTAGCAAAACTAAATAATCACACATACCATACCTTTAATCATGCGTATGCTAGCACAATAATACTCACTATAAATACTCTACTACACCAGAATTATTAAGCATTAAAGAGCTGGCATACGCTCTTCCGGTTTAATCATATTCTTCAGGGAAAAAGGCCACAAAATGCTTCAAAAACATTCTCATTGCAAATGCTTAATGCTTCCAAGCGTGGTCAAATGCATAAAAAAAGGGCCTACTCTACAGCTAATCTATTAACTATTGCTCGCAGGTTATACAATGCATCAAATATGCAACTACAAGTCCTAAAACAGCGGAACGATCTGCTTGCAGTTATAAGCCCCCACCCAATCAAGCAAATAATCCTAATAATAAGGACTAGCTTTGGCAAATTGCTTATCTTCATAATAAATGCGTTAATTGCAAATGCCTGGACTATAATCTTGATTCTTCCCATGATTATTCTTCAAAATAATATGCTAAGACGCTATTACTTAATAAGTATCCAGCCCTTGATATAATCAATTAATACCAAGCAATCAGCTTCCCTCATTATTGTATTAGCAAAGGTTATGTGTACCAAAACCTTCCTTAACTATGCCCGTGATCTAATCAGCCAACAAAAGCTAAATCAAATTATAATTAATAAAAATCATCTTATTATTACAACTAGCAATTACCGCCCGTGTATAGCGCAATTGAGCTAATATATCCGGCAAATCAAAACCCAAACTATTTGGCTAATTGCCACCTTCCCTCTGGTGATGCAAAAGCAGTTTATTAAGCATAATAAGCTGGTCAAGCCTAGAATCATCCAAAAGTTGACGAATTGGCCCAATATTAAATATATAATCAGCCGAAAAACCGGACCTGGCACTTTGATTAAGAAGGCTGCTAATCTGGTTCAAACATACTAGCCCCAAAAAAAGATCTTTAATCATGCCCAAAATAAGATTATCTTTTATTATCAAACCCGGGACAAAATGGCATTGCTTGCTAATATGCTAGGGTGCCCATTATATACTTCTAAGTTCGGATCAAACAAGGAAAAAGCAGCTATTCTTTTTAAGTAGCTTTTTAATTTAGGCCAACCAGCAATTGCAATTACTTTTGCCCTTGGCATTAAATTTAATTATCCTCACGTTCGCTAGATAATCCACATCAATGCACCTAACAAGGTATTTGCCTTTTCTTAAGAATCTAGCAAGGCAAAGCAAGACAAGAGGAAAGCGTCATCAATTATAATGCTAAGCGCCATTTGAAAGCCGCAACTAAACCAGCCCCTATTCCCAAATCAGGAAGCTATGCAGCTATATTTAACATAGCAATATTGCTCCCGCGGCATGCTAAGCCAATTCCTAAATGCTTAACCAAACTAGCGCTAATATATAATAAGCAAAAAAGTGTATTAGGTCTGCGGGGTTCCTTATATCAAAGCCCGGCCTCAAGACCTAACATTTGCCCTTAAAACACCCGCAAAAATAGTCTTCATTAAACCAAAAAAGGTCCTGCGGCAAGACTACGCGCAGGACCAGGTGCTTAACAGCTATAAAAAAGACCTCCAAATTATAATCAGCAGCTGCCTCTATTACAAAATCAAAAGCCGCAGCTTTAAGCACGCAGCCCATAAGTGCTCCCGGCGGTTCCATTAAATTAATGCCAAAAACAAAGCCTACCAGGCACAAAAAGAAAAAAACAAAAACTAAATTAAGCGATATGTGGCTTATTGAAACTACTATCAATCACAAAATATTTATTAAATAACAAATCCCAAGCATAAGAAAACAAAATGCCAATTCCCAAACATAATTATGCCAATTTGCTACAAGGTATATAAACAAATCGGCAGTCCTCAATAGCTTCGAAAGCACTTTCAGCAATCCTTTTAAACAAAGCTAAAGTATATGCTTTAGCTCAAAGAAACGGCATCATTAGAAGAAAACAAATGCATCCAGGCCAATTGCGTAACAGCGGCTGCACTAAGGGAGCTAAGATAAAATATTATATTCAAGGTAATATTAGTCTCTAAAAATCAAACCTTTATATAACCCTAACCTTAATAATATTAATAATCTTACTATTATTTAACCGCTAATCGCGAAGCAAATTATAACTAAATTATAATGCTAAGAATAGCTATAATCATTATTACAAATATAAGGAAGGAAGGCAAGAGAATAAGATAAGTATAATAAAAGGTAATATAAGGATATTAAGAATAATAAGTAAAAAGAAAGTTTCCCGCTAATCGCGTAGCGGGATAGAGAATTAGAATAATAAAAGGAGGGAAATATAGTAAAAAACTAATAACCGCTAACCGTTAATGGTAAGACAGAAGAAGGGTTTAAAGATAAATTAAAGAAGAGCGGTTTATAAAAGTATTATAAATTAAAGGAAAGGGTTTATTTAAAAGAAAGGTTTTATTCTATACAAGAGTAAAATTAAAGGAAAAGGTTTATTTAAAAGAAGGGTTTTATTTTATAGAAGAGCAAATTAAGGGAAGGATTTTATTTTAGAGAATATAATTTATTTAAAAGGGGATTTATTTAAGGGTTAGAGATTTTAAAAGAGTTTTATTTAAAAGGAGTTTTATTTAAGAGGGGATTTATTTAAGGGTTAGAGATTTTAAAAGAGTTTTATTTAAGAGGAGTTTTATTTAAGAAAAAGGGTTATTTAAAGGGAATATTATTTAAAAAGAAAATTATTTAAAAGGAGTATTATTTAAAGAGAGTTATATTTAAGAGAAGTATTATTTAAAAGAAGTATTATTTAAGAGGGGTATTATTTAAAAGAAAAGTTAATTAAAAAATAAGTAATTTAAAATAGAGTTAAAATTAAGAAAAAGATAATATAAAAAAGGAGAAAGGGGGAGTGTTATTTAAGGAAAGTATTATTTAAAAAAAAGGTAATTTAAGAGGAGTATTATGTAAGAGGAGTATTATTTAAGAGGAATATTATTTAAGAGGAGTATCATTTAAAGAGAAAGTAATTTAAGAAGAGATTTATTAAAAAAAAAGGATTTATAAGAGGAGTTTTATTTATAAAAAAGGATTTATAAGAGGAGTTTTATTTATAAAAAAGAAGGATAATAAAGAAGGAAAAGGGTAAAGGTATAAAGAGATAAGTAAAGAAGGGAGGATATTTGAGATTAAATAATAATAAGAGAAAGAATTATATAAAGTAAGATAGAGATAAAAGGAAGGAAGGAAAAAGGTAAGATTAAATTAGGAAATAAGAAGGAGAAGGGGAAAAGAAGGGAGTAAAGAGATAGGATTTAAGGTTATAAAAAAGAGTAAATAAAAATAAAATAAGAAAGGGTTGAGTTAAAGAGATTAATATATTTTAATAAAGAAGGGAAGTTAAGTTTAAATAAAGGGTTTAGAGAGAGAATTAAAGAAGTAATAAGTAAATAATAAAAGAGAAAAAAAGGGAAGAAAAAAAGAATAAAAGAGAATAAGAAAAAAGGATTAAAATTAAGGTTAAAGAAAGGTAAGAGAATAAGGAGAGAGAGTTAAAGGTGAGAAAAAGGAGAATAGGGTTGAGTAAAAGAAGTATTAAGGAAAAAAAAAAGGGAAAAAAAGGGAGTAAATAAGTGAAAGAGTAAGTAGAAGGAGAGTGAGTTGTAGAAGGAGAGGGGTAGGGTTAGGGTTTAAAGGTTTGGGTTTGATTTGTTTCTAACTAAGCTAGCTTGCCACTGGTGTTTTTCTTCTCTCTCTAATTATAGTACAAAATATTCTGAATACATAAGGTAATATAGGAAATAAATAACAAATGACCCTGAAAGGGTAGGTAAGGTGTGAAAGGGTAGGCAAAGTGTGAAAGGGTAGGTGTAGTGTGGTGTGTGCCAAAGGGTAGGCTGAGTGTGTAAAGGGTAGGTGTGATGTGTGCAAAAGGGTAGGCTGAGTGTGAAAAAAGGTAGGTAAGGTGTGGTGTGTGCCAAAGGGTAGGCTGAGTGTGAAGGAGGGTTAGGGTTTAAAGGTTTGGGTTTGATTTGTTTCTAACTAAGCTAGCTTGCCACTGGTGTTTTTCTTCTCTCTCTAATTATAGTACAAAATATTCTGAATACATAAGGTAATATAGGAAATAAATAACAAATGACCCTGAAAGGGTAAGTAAGGTGTGAGAGGGTAGGCAAAGTGTGAAAGGGTAGGTGTAGTGTGGTGTGTGCCAAAGGGTAGGCTGAGTGTGAAAAAAGGTAGGTAAGGTGTGGTATATGCCAAAGGGTAGGCTGAGTGTGAAGGAGGGTAAGTGAGGTGTGGTGTGTGCCAAAGGGTAGGCTGAGTGTGTAAAGGGTAGGTGTGATGTGTGCTTAAGGGTAGGCTGAGTGTGTAAAGGGTGAGGTGTGGTATGTGCTGAGGGTAGGCTAGTTGTGTGCTGTAATTGAGGTGGCTGCTATACCTCTAGCCTGAGTGAGGGTTATAGCGATATAGCTGTCTAGCCATTTAGCCTTGCTAGGTCCTAATAGGCCTTGAAGGGCCTTATAGGCTTTCGCTGTCTCCTTCTCCATAAGGCCCCCTGCTGAAATGATTATAGGGTGAAAGGCAGCGCCTAATTCCCTATATTTCCGATTCTTTTCAGCGGCTGCTTCAGTGAGTGTAGCGTAGGCTTCTTCGCGAGCTGAATCCTTATTAATAGCGACGATCTGTACGTCGTAGTAGTGCCTAGAGGTCCCTAGGAGTACTGAAAAATCGGGCCGGCGGCTATTCTCAGGGGCTGAAGGTGCTGTAGACGCTGTAAATACAGGCCTAGGTTCAGACTCCACCTTTAGGTCTTCCCGGCTAGAAAGGGTAGTGATAAATGCACGGGTAACCTGGTTGTGGCGTATAATCCAGCGGCGTTCAGCACCTCTACAGGTGTCTTCGTGGCCTATTTCGGGGTAGGCGCCACAGGTCGTACAGGGGGAGATCGGAGCCTTTACAGGGAGTAGGAGCCTAGCTCTCAAAGCTTCAGTGACGATCGAGTCCGCTAAAAGGTTGTGTTTTTGCGTGGGCAGGACTCTAAGCCAGTGGCGGCCTAAGTAGCTAGCGTTCTCTAGCTTAGCTTTCAGGGTTGGTTTTGATAGGGTAGGTAAGAGCCTCTCCTCTAGGCTCTTATTGGTACTGGCGTACACTTCTTGGGCTGTTGGTGTAGGGCGGCCGGGCGGTTCAGGGAAGAGGATAGGGCATATAGCCTGAAGAATAGGCCTAGAGGCCTCCTTTGCGGCCCTATAAAGCCCTGGGGCTAGTAGGGCGTGTTGAGGGATCCCTAGGCCTCCGTCTCTTACTGGAATAGAGAGTAAGGCCTGTCGAATTAGGGTAGTTGTATTCCCTGGCTCCCTAGCGGCTAAAGCCTGAATTGCTTCTTTGATTAGGGTATCAGCCGCTTTCCAGGTGTCTAGGAGGTCTTCGGAGTACAGTTGGCGTTGAAGGTGGCGTAATAAGAGGTGTATACTCCCCCTAAGGAGGAGAAGGGCGTGTTGTTTAGGGAGGTCTTTTAGGGCAGAGAGCGCTGTGGCGAGCTTATCAACTTGAGCCTCTAGGTAGGTCTCGCGGTAAGGTCTAGGGCCTATATAGGTCCCTAAGGCTTTGATTCCTAGGCGTCGAAGTGTTGAAATCGGGAGTTCGGCGCTTTTTGCCTTATTTAGCGCTATTGGGGAGTCGCTGAAGGCTCTGAAGATAGAGGGGAGGATTGGTGTAGTTTCAGGGCTGAGAATGTAAATATCGTCTAAATAGGCGATAATCGTGGAGGTAGGTAGGGTGGTTTGCAGGTGCTCTAGCATAGGGCGAATTGCTAGGGAGAAGAGGAGGGGCGCTATAGGGTCTCCTTGACGTACTCCTTCAGCGCTAGCTAGCGTTTGGCCGCTATTAGTTACAAGGATCGACGGTTGATTATAGGCCCATTTAGCAGCTCGGTAGAGGGTAGGGGCGTATTTGGCAACTGATGCTGCGATTGTTGTACGGCCTATGCGATTATAGGCGTTTTCGAGGTCTAAGGAGGTGATATATTGAGTGTTTAGGCGATTTGGCCCTGTAATTGCTTCCTCTAGGAGGAAAATTGCCGGTTCGACGCCTCCTACGCTATTTACCCCTAATTGATTAGGTAGTAGCATAGAGGCCCTGAAGGAGGTCGTAAGAATAGCTTTCATAGCTACCTTATAGATTAGGTCCCCCATGGCGATAGGGCGTACACCCCCGTCAGGCTTTTCAAGGCCTATAAGTCGGGAAGCGCATAAGAGGTCCACGCCTGGAGCTGTCCCTTGTCGAATCATATTCGCTAGGTGTGTAAGCGCCCTAAGGACAGGGGAATTAGCGCTTATAAGCGCTATATCAAGCAGTGGACGGGTCCAACCACTAAGACCAGGGGCCTTTTCCCTATTAATCGACAGAATAGCCTCTGTAATGGCTTTTTCAGTGATATGCTGGCCTGGGGAGGGGTTGGCGTTGCCAAAGGGGTTGGTGTTTCCTATAGGGTGCTTTGAATATAGGGTGTTTAGCGTCTCTGGTGTCTCTGGCGCTATAGGCGTAGGGTCAATTAGGGCTTTAGCGGCGCGGCTAATATAGCCCTTCTCTAGGAGTTTTACGGCTCGTTTTGCGGGGGGGTCGTTTGATGGTACAGGGGGCTCATAGGGCTCAAGGGGTGTTGAAGGAATTTCGGGGAGTGTTGTAGGGTAGGCTCTCAGCGTTTTGGCGACCTCTTCCTTCTGTAGGCCTAAGCCTAGTACCCTAGGGAGCAGTAAAAAGTCCAATAACTGCTTCTCCCTAGGCTGTCGAAGGAACGCTAAAGCCGCCCTATCAGCTGCCTCTGTAAATAAGGTAGCTTGCCTAGCGTGCAGACGCTTTTCAGGGACTGGTATTGTACTATAGGCTAATAGCGTTTGTACAGCGGGCTTCCGTAGGCTTGGGCCTATAGCGTTTGAGTGGTCCAGGGCATATTTGGGGTTTATAGCCGCTGAAGAAGCCTGTGGGCGTAGGGGTCTTGGTGCTGAAGGAGCCTGGGCTTGAGGGGGTATAGGCGCTGAAGTAGCCTGTGGGCGTAGGGGTCTTGGTGCTGAAGGGGCCTGGGGTTTAGGCGCTGAGGAGGCCTGAGGTCGGTGGATTGAGTGCTGAAGGCCAGAGGGTAGGCTAGGTGTAATAGTGTGATTAGGGCGTGTTGCCGCTGAAGCTACAGGCTGTTTTACCCCTGTAGCTTTTGATTTGTTGCGGGGACGGCCTTGAGTGGTGGGGTTAAAGGGTAGGCCAGGTGTGGAGGCAAAGGGTAGGCCAGGTGTGAAGGCAGAGGGTAGGCGAGTTGTAGTGGTTTTGGAGGGTAGGTGAGTTGTGGTGTTTTTGGAGGGTAGGTGAGTTGTGAAGGGGCGCTTTTGGCGCTTAGGTGAGGAGAGTGCAGGGGGTGAGGACCCTATAATTATAGGGTTCTCTCGGGAGGTAGGCGCTGGAGTAGGTGAGGCTCCAGGGGGTGTAGGGATTGGAGATAGGCTATTGAGCCTAGGGGAGAGGCCTATTCTCGATAGTGGTGGAAGGTAAGGGCTGTTGGAGGGTAG
Organism: Helotiales sp. F229; assembly: GCA_002554605.1. Classification (NCBI taxonomy): domain Eukaryota; kingdom Fungi; phylum Ascomycota; class Leotiomycetes; order Helotiales; species Helotiales sp. F229. The sequence continues at coordinate 811 of MXAW01000021.1, read as the reverse complement.
GCTAGGTGTGGAGGGAGTTTTTGAGGTAGGGGTAGTTGGTAGAGGGGTTGTTAGGGCATCCCTATAACTTGGCGTAGGGGAGCTAGGCGCTGTAGAGGCCCTGTAGAGGTCGTCGTCTGAGGAGCTGTTTTTGATTATAGGCCCTTTAGGCGATTTAGGGGCTCTTCGCAGGCGAGTTGTAGGGCGTTCTACCCCTGGGGAGGGGGTTCTAGCCTGGCGTTTGCCGGTGATAGGCTTGGGGGGTGTTGTACGCTGTGTTACAGGGGGTGGAGAGCCTGTAATTAGGGCTTGAGCGTAAGTGAGGACTGTACGGGGTACAGGGTGTTGAAGGCCTGTAAGTGCTGAAGGTATAGGGTGTTGAAGGCCTGTAAATGCTGAAGGTACAGGGGGTTGAGGGGTTGTAGGTGCTGAGGGTACAGGGGGTTGAGGGCCTGTGGGTACTGAGTATATAGGGAGTTGAGGGCTTGGTGGTGGAGGGGGTGGCCTGGCGTCTTGGGGGCCTGTATAGGTTGGTGGAGACATGAATTGGGCGGCTGTGAGTGCTGAAGGAGTAGGGTATTGGGGGCTTGAGAGGCCTAGGGCGGCTCTAGCTTTAGGGGTAGCTGCCCTAAAGGGAGCTAAAAGCTGAGGGAAGGAGACTACAGGGTAAGGAGAGCCTGTAGAATCGATGATTTCAGCGTTTAAGAGTGCTGAAGGTGATGCAGGGGGGCCTGAGGTGTGGATTTTAGGGTTAGGGTTAGGGTTAGGGTTAGGGTTAGGGTTAGGGTTAGGGTTAGGGTTAGGGTTAGGGTTAGGGTTAGGGTTAGGGTTA
>MXAW01000020.1:15000-20000 GCA_002554605.1 Helotiales sp. F229 | reverse complement strand
CCCGCAGGAGGAGGATGCTGGTCACAGGTCACGTCCGGAGACGGCTACCTGCTAGAGCTTACCCCCAAGTGTCTTAAGAATTAAGTTAGGCCATCGGCCAATAATCCACAGACTCCAACCGTGCCTGCCAGCCGAAGCCGACAGGACGTTTGGCGCTTCCACAGGCCCCGAAGTTTGAAGTAAGGGGTTACTGCTTCCACAGGCGACCCCACTTTGCCGTTTAGGTCTGGGCCCCCACGCAACCTGAGTGCTAAACGGAAATAGATAGGGTCTATCAAGTATGGTACAACGGGCTGGTTACCGCGTGCCGATAGGGGACGTCAACACTGAACGCGGGGCCAAGCTAATGAAACCAAGCCGCGGACAGTGGACTTCAACCCCACCTGGTGGCACCCATGCTAGGCATGTTGGAGCATACACATCACTGTAATAAATCTAAGAGACCACTAAAGTAATGCTTAGCAGGGGATACAGGCCTTCTCAGCGGTCATCGTACCTGATCAAAGGTACCTACAAGAGTGCTAGTTCATGAATACATGCCCGTAAACACACTGTAGGATTTTTCGAATCGACTCCAGTCTGCTCCCTTCATATACCCACCGACTTTCTGTGGCCTTTAAAAATGTGTGCAAATGCCTTTGGTCGGAAAATAATTTTCCGACAAATGATTTGTGTGCAAAAAAATTTCGACCCCCCCCCCTCACCAAAAAGTTCCGGGCAAATCCGCGCATCCGAGGAAATAAATTTGGGCCTTACCGGGCTTCAGTGGGGAGTGGTCGCTCCAGCGTATGGCTCCAGGGTAGTCGAGCCTAGAGCTCGACCCTGAAGATTTTCGGTAGTGGTGGCCTACAGGGTGTGTGGCCCTGTAGGGTAAGCCTGGAGGAGTCGCCAGGGGCATCTTACAGTGATGTGGCCCACTGTAGGGAACCTTTTGGTGGGTGAACTCAGTGGGCGGGGGGCCTAAAAACCGACCCTAGGTAGAAACAGGCGCTGATTCCAACGGTATAGGTAGGACCTCGATGCGCGCAGGGGCTGTAGCGGCCGAACGGAGCCGGGTACGACACTTCTGTTTATACCATACGTTTCCTCTCAAGAAATGACTACGACTTGACTTGGGGTCGTGAGTGTACAGCTTTATAAAGGGACAAAAAATAATTTTCCGACAAATGATTTCCTACTACCGACTTTGTCGGGAAATTAATTTCTCGCCACAAAGGGCACTTGGGGACCTGGGAGAGTGGTGTATGGCATAATCGGGGTAGGGGAACAGTAATAGAAAGGTTGTTTTGATCATAATCCGCCGGAAAGGTGACCAAGCAGTATAGTACGGATCGGAGGGGGGGGTAAACACCTATACAGAGGCATTTGATTGATAAACTAACAGCGGCATCGGATTCAGCGTTAAAAATGGACCTAGAAGCCGTATCAAACATCTCCGTAGCTATGAGATTGATCCATATAGGGGGGGGTATACGACAAACTATGGCGTGAATCTGGTTTTGTTGCACATCGCACTCTAGGGGCATCTTCAGGGTGTCCTCCAGGGCCACCCACGCTGTGGGAGGGGTGCCAGGGGACTTATAGGGCATGCCTACAGCGTACAGACGCCTGTGGGAGTGCCCTGGAGCCCGCCACCACCAAGCCACACCCGAGCTACCCTCTGGATCACGTGGGCAGATCTGGTTTTGTTGCACGTCGCACTTCGGGGCACTCCTCCAGGGTGTCCTCCAGGGCCACCCACGCTGTGGGAGGGGTGCCAGGGGACTTATAGGGCATGCCTACAGCGTACAGACGCCTGTGGGAGTGCCCTGGAGCCCGCCACCACCAAGCCACACCCGAGCTACCCTTTCAACACGCGGAAATTTCACCAAGTACCCTTTGCACACTTGAGCTACCCTCTCGACCCCACAGGGCTGCCCTCCAGCGCCTGTGCCCTGTAGCTACAGGCTGTTCACACTTCACCTACCCTTTGCACACTTGAGCTACCCTCTCGACCCCACAGGGCTGCCCTCCAGCGCCTGTGCCCTGTAGCTACAGGCTGTTCACACTTGAGCTACCCTTTGGATAGATTTACCTTGGAGATATCCCATCCCCTTCACAACTAGGCTACCCTATGAGTGACTTAGGGTATCCAAGCCCCCCAGAACCTGTAAAAAAGTTCTGGAGAAGGAAGAAGAGGACAAAGGGAGAAGGTAGAAGGGAAAAAAATTCCCCCAAGGAGAAAAATTCTAAGATTCCCCGGAAATTTTCACACCTAGCCTACCCTGTAGCCCGGTTTTGGGTCGCCGGGACCTTCTGCCCTGACCTTCTGCCTTAGCAGGGGCGGTCTAACCCCATTCCCACCTCCCGGCATCACCCCCTTACGAGGCCTCCGCCAGTCGAAGGTCACCCCCAGCGCCCACAGGCTAAAGATGAAACATCCCTAGCCTTAGTTCAGGTATAGTCGCCCCTAAACAGACCCCAAACCCTCACATCCCAACTATAAGCCCTCAATAGCGTAAGACAGCCCTTAACCCATAATATCCCAGCCCTTAATAATACCCTTCAACATCAGCGCCACATCACTATGAATAACGTCAAATTACCACATATATAGGCTTCAAAACACCATAAGATACCCCTAAGCTATGTCCCCTAAAGCCCTAACCCACTAGACCTGCCACTGAAGATTCTTCTTTTCATATACCCAACGTCGGAACGCCTCCTCTCATATACCCACCGACTTCCTGTGGCCTTAAAAAATGTGTACAAATGCCTTTCGTCGGGAAAATATTTTCCGACAAATGATTTGTGTGCAAAAAAATTTCGACCCCCCTCCCCTCACCAAAAAGTTCCGGGCAAATCCGCAGCATATTTTACTCGCTAAGATGAAATAAAAAAGAGTTTAAATTAAAGGGGAGATGTGTTTCTATCTTAAAAGGTCCTATAACAACACCTTTAGCACTAATCAAAGGCATAAATTAAGAAGGGATAGTTTTTTACAAAGGGTAAGTCAAGTGTGAAAGGTACGATTTCTTGGTGATAGTACACACCTCAGGTTAAAAAATTATAAACCCTACATCATTTTTGATATTCTATTAGCCACGGCGAGATATTTTTTCATCACTATCCCTCACATCTCACTTACCTGGTGAAATTTCTCGAAGGGTAAGCCAAGTGTGAAAATTGAAATTTCTCAAGGAGGGCACATACAATCCTAGGCTAAGGAAGTGTGGACCCTACGTCATTTTCGACGCTCTATCAGCCTATAACATAATATTTTTACTAGGGGAAAATAGATTCTTCACCAGTACTACCCATCACATCTCAACTAATTTTACAAGGTAGCTGAGATGTGAAAAGTAAAATTTCTCGGCAAAGGCACATAGTATTCCAGGCCAAGAAAGTGTGGACCCTACATCATTTCTGACGCTCTATCACCCTATAATAATAAAAATTATTAAGGGAAAACTTCTTTTTTCCACCAAGTCGCACCTATCACATCTCAGCTACCCTGTGAAATTTCTGAAGGGTAGCTCGAGTGTGCAGCCTTCAAAAGGTAGCTCAAGTGTGACGATTAAAAATTTCCAAAGGGTAACTCAAGTGGGAAGAATGAGGTTTCCAAAGGGTAGCTCAAATGTGAAAAATCGAAATTTCACAGCGAGGGCACATACAATCCTGGGCTAGGAAAGTGTGGACTATACTTTTGTACCAAGTCCCATCACTACACACCTCCGCTACCCTATGAAATTTCCGAAGGGTAGCTCAAGTGTGAAAACTGAAATCTTCAAAGGGTAGCTCAAAATGTGAAAATCAAAATTTCGCGGTGAGGGCACATATAATCGTGTGCCAGGAAAGGGTGGACCCTACGTCATTTTTGACGCTCTATCAGCCTACAATAAAAAAAGATTACTAAGGGAAAACTACTTTTTCCCACTAAGTACCACCCATCACATCTCAGCTACCCTTTGGAAATTTTTCAGAGGGTAGGTCAAGGGTGACAATCCAATGTAGCTACCCGCTTCAGGATCGTTTAGCCCAAATTCACCAACTATAAATCATTACAGTGTACAATACCCTACAGCAAGGTTCAAAGGGTAGTCCAAGTGTGTTCATTTCAAATTCTCACACCAAGTAGGGCAGGGCAAATGTTGGATCTCCCTCCAGCGTACTCCTTCAGGCTATGATACCCTGTAGCCACCCCCTATAAATTCCTCAAAGGGTAGGCGAGATGTGACGTCTTCCTCCAGCGTACTCCTCCAGGCTATGATACCCTGTGGTCAGGCCCTACCACAGCTTCCAGCGTACACCTCTAGTGTGTGACACCCTGTAGCCAGCGCCTGTAAATTCCTCAGAGGGTAGGCCAGATGTGAGTTCATCCTCCAGCGTACTCCTCCAGGGTAATGATACCCTGGAGCTACCCCCTACACATATCCCCAGCGTACTCCTCTAGCGTCTCACACCCTGTAGCCACCGCCTGTAAATTCCTCAGAGGGTAGGTCAGATGTGAGTTCATCCCCAGCGTACTCCTCCAGTGTATAATGCCCTGTAGCCCTAGCCTGTAGGACATTTTAAAGGGTAGCTCAAGTGTGACCCCCCATATTTTCCAAGTCCCTTCGCAGGGTAGGCCAGATGTGAGTTCATCCTTCAGCGTACCTCCTCAGGGTACAACACGCAGTAGCGACACCCTGTAAATCTCTTCAGTGTCCTCGTCACCCTGTATTTACCTCCTGTAGAGTTCCTCGAAGGGTAGACCAGGTGTGGTATCATCCCCAGCGTAATCCTTCAGCGCATGATGCCCTGACAGAGCCCCCTGTAAATCTCTCCAGTGTGCCTCTCCAGTGTAATGATCCCCTAAAGCAACACCCCGCGGGAAATTTAAAAGGGTAGCTCAAGTGTGGGACCATCATCCAGCATACCCCTCCGGGGTACCTACCCTACAGCAATGCCCTATAACAATCTCCAGCGTATTCCTCCAGTGTGTAACACCCTGTAACCACCGCCTGTAATAAATTCTCAAG
>MXAW01000020.1:0-5000 GCA_002554605.1 Helotiales sp. F229 | reverse complement strand
GGAGCCGGGTACGACACTTCTGTTTATACCATACGTTTCCTCTCAAGAAATGACTACGACTTGACTTGGGGTCGTGAGTGTACAGCTTTATAAAGGGACAAAAAATAATTTTCCGACAAATGATTTCCTACTACCGACTTTGTCGGGAAATTAATTTCTCGCCACAAAGGGCACTTGGGGACCTGGGAGAGTGGTGTATGGCATAATCGGGGTAGGGGAACAGTATAGAAAGGTTGTTTTGATCATAATCCGCCGGAAAGGTGACCAAGCAGTATAGTACGGATCGGAGGGGGGGGTAAACACCTATACAGAGGCATTTGATTGATAAACTAACAGCGGCATCGGATTCAGCGTTAAAAATGGACCTAGAAGCCGTATCAAACATCTCCGTAGCTATGAGATTGATCCATATAGGGGGGGGGTATACGACAAACTATGGCGTGAATCTGGTTTTGTTGCACATCGCACTCTAGGGGCATCTTCAGGGTGTCCTCCAGGGCCACCCACGCTGTGGGAGGGGTGCCAGGGGACTTATAGGGCATGCCTACAGCGTACAGACGCCTGTGGGAGTGCCCTGGAGCCCGCCACCACCAAGCCACACCCGAGCTACCCTCTGGATCACGTGGGCAGATCTGGTTTTGTTGCACGTCGCACTTCGGGGCACTCCTCCAGGGTGTCCTCCAGGGCCACCCACGCTGTGGGAGGGGTGCCAGGGGACTTATAGGGCATGCCTACAGCGTACAGACGCCTGTGGGAGTGCCCTGGAGCCCGCCACCACCAAGCCACACCCGAGCTACCCTTTCACACGCGGAAATTTCACCAAGTACCCTTTGCACACTTGAGCTACCCTCTCGACCCCACAGGGCTGCCCTCCAGCGCCTGTGCCCTGTAGCTACAGGCTGTTCACACTTCACTACCCTTTGCACACTTGAGCTACCCTCTCGACCCCACAGGGCTGCCCTCCAGCGCCTGTGCCCTGTAGCTACAGGCTGTTCACACTTGAGCTACCCTTTGGATAGATTTACCTTGGAGATATCCCATCCCCTTCACAACTAGGCTACCCTATGAGTGACTTAGGGTATCCAAGCCCCCAGAACCTGTAAAAAAGTTCTGGAGAAGGAAGAAGAGGACAAAGGGAGAAGGTAGAAGGGAAAAAAATTCCCCCAAGGAGAAAAATTCTAAGATTCCCCGGAAATTTTCACACCTAGCCTACCCTGTAGCCCGGTTTTGGGTCGCCGGGACCTTCTGCCCTGACCTTCTGCCTTAGCAGGGGCGGTCTAACCCCATTCCCACCTCCCGGCATCACCCCCTTACGAGGCCTCCGCCAGTCGGAAGGTCACCCCCAGCGCCCACAGGCTAAAGATGAAACATCCCTAGCCTTAGTTCAGGGTATAGTCGCCCCTAAACAGACCCCAAACCCTCACATCCCAACTATAAGCCCTCAATAGCGTAAGACAGCCCTTAACCCATAATATCCCAGCCTTAATAATACCCTTCAACATCAGCGCCACATCACTATGAATAACGTCAAATTACCACATATATAGGCTTCAAACACCATAAGATACCCTAAGCTATGTCCCCTAAAGCCCTAACCCACTAGACCTGCCACTGAAGATTCTTCTTTTCATATACCCAACGTCGGAACGCCTCCTCTCATATACCCACCGACTTCCTGTGGCCTTAAAAAATGTGTACAAATGCCTTTCGTCGGGAAAATATTTTCCGACAAATGATTTGTGTGCAAAAAAATTTCGACCCCCTCCCCTCACCAAAAAGTTCCGGGCAAATCCGCAGCATATTTTACTCGCTAAAGATGAAATAAAAAAGAGTTTAAATTAAAGGGGAGATGTGTTTCTATCTTAAAAGGTCCTATAACAACACCTTTAGCACTAATCAAAGGCATAAATTAAGAAGGGATAGTTTTTACAAAGGGTAAGTCAAGTGTGAAAGGTACGATTTCTTGGTGATAGTACACACCTCAGGTTAAAAAATTATAAACCCTACATCATTTTTGATATTCTATTAGCCCACGGCGAGATATTTTTCATCACTATCCCTCACATCTCACTTACCTGGTGAAATTTCTCGAAGGGTAAGCCAAGTGTGAAAATTGAAATTTCTCAAGGAGGGCACATACAATCCTAGGCTAAGGAAGTGTGGACCCTACGTCATTTTCGACGCTCTATCAGCCTATAACATAATATTTTTACTAGGGGAAAATAGATTCTTCACCAGTACTACCCATCACATCTCAACTAATTTTACAAGGTAGCTGAGATGTGAAAAGTAAAATTTCTCGGCAAAGGCACATAGTATTCCAGGCCAAGAAAGTGTGGACCCTACATCATTTCTGACGCTCTATCACCCTATAATAATAAAAATTATTAAGGGAAAACTTCTTTTTTCCACCAAGTCGCACCTATCACATCTCAGCTACCCTGTGAAATTTCTGAAGGGTAGCTCGAGTGTGCAGCCTTCAAAAGGTAGCTCAAGTGTGACGATTAAAATTTCCAAAGGGTAACTCAAGTGGGAAGAATGAGGTTTCCAAAGGGTAGCTCAAATGTGAAAATCGAAATTTCACAGCGAGGGCACATACAATCCTGGGCTAGGAAAGTGTGGACTATACTTTTGTACCAAGTCCCATCACTACACACCTCCGCTACCCTATGAAATTTCCGAAGGGTAGCTCAAGTGTGAAAACTGAAATCTTCAAAGGGTAGCTCAAATGTGAAAATCAAAATTTCGCGGTGAGGGCACATATAATCGTGTGCCAGGAAAGGGTGGACCCTACGTCATTTTTGACGCTCTATCAGCCTACAATAAAAAAAGATTACTAAGGGAAAACTACTTTTTCCCACTAAGTACCACCCATCACATCTCAGCTACCCTTTGGAAATTTTTTCAGAGGGTAGGTCAAGGGTGACAATCCAATGTAGCTACCCGCTTCAAGGATCGTTTAGCCCAAATTCACCAACTATAAATCATTACAGTGTACAATACCCTACAGCAAGGTCAAAGGGTAGTCCAAGTGTGTTCATTCAAATTCTCACACCAAGTAGGGCAGGGCAAATGTTGGATCTCCCTCCAGCGTACTCCTTCAGGCTATGATACCCTGTAGCCACCCCCTATAAATTCCTCAAAGGGTAGGCGAGATGTGACGTCTTCCTCCAGCGTACTCCTCCAGGCTATGATACCCTGTGGTCAGGCCCTACCACAGCTTCCAGCGTACACCTCTAGTGTGTGACACCCTGTAGCCAGCGCCTGTAAATTCCTCAGAGGGTAGGCCAGATGTGAGTTCATCCTCCAGCGTACTCCTCCAGGGTATGATACCCTGGAGCTACCCCCTACACATATCCCCAGCGTACTCCTCTAGCGTCTCACACCCTGTAGCCACCGCCTGTAAATTCCTCAGAGGGTAGGTCAGATGTGAGTTTCATCCCCAGCGTACTCCTCCAGTGTATAATGCCCTGTAGCCCTAGCCTGTAGGACTTTTAAAGGTAAGCTCAAGTGTGACCCCCCATATTTTTCCAAGTCCCTTCGCAGGGTAGGCCAGATGTGAGTTCATCCTTCAGCGTACCTCCTCAGGGTACAACACGCAGTAGCGACACCCTGTAAATCTCTTCAGTGTCCTCGTCACCCTGTATTTACCTCCTGTAGAGTTCCTCGAAGGGTAGACCAGGTGTGGTATCATCCCCAGCGTAATCCTTCAGCGCATGATGCCCTGACAGAGCCCCCTGTAAATCTCTCCAGTGTGCCTCTCCAGTGTATGATCCCCTAAAGCAACACCCCGCGGGAAATTTAAAAGGGTAGCTCAAGTGTGGGACCATCATCCAGCATACCCCTCCGGGGTACCTACCCTACAGCAATGCCCTATAACAATCTCCAGCGTATTCCTCCAGTGTGTAACACCCTGTAACCACCGCCTGTAATAAATTCTCAGGGTAACCCAAGTTTTTCACCAAGTACTTTTACAGGGTAGGCCTGATGTGAGAGCGCTCTCCAGCGTACTCCTCCAGGCTATGACACCCTATAGCCACCGCCCGTAGGAAAGTCTAAAGGGTAGCCCAAGTGTGACCATTCAAATTCCCACCAATTCCCTTGAAAGGGTAGGCGAGATGTGAGTTCATCTTCCAGCGTACCTCCTCAGGGTACTGTACCCTGTAGTCATGCCCTACCACAGCTTCAGCGTACACCTCCAGCGTCTCACACCCTGTAAGCCACCGCCTGTAAATTCCTCAAAGGGTAGCTCAGATGTGACGTCTTCCTCCAGCGTACTCCTCCAGGCTAATGACACCCTGTAGCCACCCCCTATAAATTCCTCAGAGGGTAGGTGAGATGTGACGTCTTCTTCCAGCGTACTCCTCCAGTGTATGATGCCCTGTAGCCCTAGCCTGTAGGACACTCTAAAGGGTAGCCCAAGTGTGACCGCTCAAATTCCCACCAAGTCCCTTCGCAGGGTAGGTGAGATGTGACGTCTTCCTCCAGCGTACTCCCCAGGGTATGCTACCCTGGAGCTACCCCCTACATATATCCCCAGCGTACTTCTCTAGCGTCTCACACCTGTAGCCAGCGCCTGTAAATTCCTCAGAGGGTAGGCCAGATGTGAGTTCATCCTCCAGCGTACTCCTCCAAGGGTATGATACCCTGTGGTCAGGCCCTACCACAGCTTCCAGCGTACACCTCTAGTGTGTGACACCCTGTAACCACCGCCTGTAATAACCTCTCAAGGGTAGCCCAAGTGTGATCGCTCAAATTCCCACCAAGTACTTTTGTAGGGTAGGCCGGATGTGAGAGCGCTTCCCAGCGTACTCCTCCAGGCTATGACACCCTGTAGCCACCCCTATAAATATCTCAAAGGGTAGGCGAGATGTGACGTCTTCCTCCAGCGTACTCCTCCAGGGCAACTCTACCCTGGAGCTACCCCCTATATATATCCCCAAGCGTACTCCTTCAGTGTATGATGCCCTGTAGCCCTAGCCTGTAGGACATTTTAAAGG